>CAJPEV010003607.1:0-29336 GCA_905338385.1 Darwinula stevensoni | reverse complement strand
CGAAATCGCCTCTTGATATCACTAACTCTCCTGACTCCTGACTGTGCTTGCAAATCATCTAGACCACGTCGAACTTCTCTTTCATTGAAGTTTCAAATATCTACGCTTTTTTTTATACAGTTTTTTTTAAATACAGTTTTATACAGGGTGGTCCAGGTCAAGTGTAACGAACCAAACTAATTTTTAAAAAAATAGAAATAGCACGTTTGATTGAATTTAAATTTGCACAGCATGTTTCTCACATAATGGACCAAACATGACGTAATTTTCACTCAAATTGGCCACATTTGGCCTTGACTATGGCCTTCAACCTTTTCTCGAAGTTGTTGACGCTGTTCCTCACCACTCTCATTGGAATTCCATCCCAAATACGAACCAAATCTTGCCTGAGATGATCCAGAATGTGGTGGGGCTCGGAACAAGCCTTAGACTGGAGGATCGACCACATGGCGTAGTCAAGAGGGTTCAGATCTGGAGACGACGGGGGCCACTCCTCCTTGGTCAATAACCCAGGAAAATTCTTCCGACACCAGTCTTGAGACACATAAGCCATATATGACGTTGTTCCGTCCTGCTGGAATGTCCTTGGCTCATCCCTGAACATATCTTGAGTCCAGGGGAGCAGGGCGTCTTGCAGGATGGATTTTATGTAGACGTCCTAGTTGATTTTGATGCCCTGGAGAATAAAACGAGGGGGACTTACCTTTGTTGGTGACGGCGGCCTTAACCATACCCGAGGCCGGCTTCCAGGTGCGGAACACCATTCCAGCACGGTCATGAAACTCCTCTCGACTTCGTGCCAAAACCCGATCATTTCGCTTATTGTGGACTGCCTTCACGGTGAATAACTTCTCGTCCTAGAAGACAATGTTGGGGGTCGAACCATTCTTGATCTTCTCCGGCATCTGACGACTTCGGGACAGTCTCTTACTCTTGGTGGCTGCACTAAGAAGCTGTCGCTTCTGGAGCCGGTAGGAGGTGAACCCTAGATTGTTCTTAAACACCCTCATCATCGTCGACCTCGAGACATTCATCTCCTTCGCCATCTTCCTGATGGACCAGTTGGGATTGTGCCAAATCCGGCGCTCGACTTGGTTGACCAATTTCTTTGTTCTCGTCATTTTCCTTTTGCCTCCAGACCGTTTGGCGGTGGAGCTTGTCTCAAGGTGTCGATCCAATGTCCTTTTGATGAAGGCTCGGCTCAAGTTCAACTTCTTGCCGGCCTTTTCAATTTCCAGTCTTTTCAGGCCTTGATCATGCAGTTCTACAACTAACGACCGCCTGACTTTCAACGCCATTTTCTCCATTTATGTTCAAGTCATATTTAGAACTAGATTAAACAGCAGAAACGTACGATTCCAAAGGATAACATTTGAGCTACATGAGTCAAATATTTGGTGCAGGAGGGGACTCTGAAGTTTTGTTACATTTGACCTGGACCACCCTGTATATCTCCAATGATATGATTTTTAACCTTTATAAGGTTGAAAGTCATTATCTATATCTTGCTGTACCCTGTATTCAGATCAATGTCATTGTCAAAGTTTCTATAACTGCGATATTCACTTTGTCAAGTACATTATCTCTGATTGCGAGCCACTTCTAGGTCGTATTACATCCCCACCACTTTCTAAAGAACTACATTTAAAAAGTTGTTTTGGCAATTAAAAATCAAATTTGCTTCACAGTGCGGTCCAAGTGGAAGGGTTTCGAGTTGGTGTTGGTCTTCAAGTCCAAGAATCCTGTACCTTCTCACTTCTCCGTTACAACCAGTCCTGAGCCATCATCAGGATCGTGACGGTGAGCTCTATAGGCTCACTATCACGCTGTCCCTCCTGCGAGCCAGAGTAAGGGAAACAAAGGAAGCTGTGGTGTGAATCGTATGGGTTCTGCACATCCCGAGGCCCTGACTAATCTTGAGCGCATTTGTGCCTGGTGCCCATCCATATGAATGTAATAAAAAACTCCAATAGTGGGATCTCTAATGAAACGAGGTTTGCTCTATTCCTCGGCCTTATTTCTCACATAATCAAGAAAGTGCCTGAAATTTGTCCTGCTGGGAAAAGGAGAATTTCTCGATGCAAATGTAGGAAGGAGGTATTCAGGCACTGAGGGAAGACGACGCTAGCATCTGCGGAATAACTAACACACCATGCTTTCAAGAGTTCACCACCTGCCGGGGCCACCCAGAGGTTTCCAGGGGCCCGAGGCAAAACTAAACTGGAGACTCCTTGGGGGCCCCCTTGAGGCCCTTTGGAGGCCCCCCTTGGGACCGACATCTACTTTCAGCACAGGAAATTCTTGCTTAAGGAATCTGATTGAACGCCATTTTTTATTGCTTTTTTTTATTTAAATAGCAGTTATATAGCACCCAATCTCTGACTGAATCATGAAAAATTCCTCCTTTTGTATAGCTGGGACCCTCAACAACCAAATACGATATCTGCTTTTTTCAATTCAGAATACGCCAAAGACTAGTCATGGATTTCCTCGTTACCTCGCCCAAAAATTCAGAAGATCGAAGAGGTAGAAAGGAAGCCAGGAAAGGTTGGTGCTTGGTCAAGGGTGTGGTGGTATTGAATCACAGTTACACAAAACATATTCGTAATGATGATGACCCGTATTCCGGATCTCGTTCGTTTTGGGTCAACTATCTGTCCTAGTCTGATTTAGCTGGAGATTGGGTGTTGATTTTTTTCAGAACACAAACATGCGTTTCTTCCATCTTCCCCAGAAGTCTTTTGAATGAATTGGACTGAAATAATATCATATTCAGTCTGTCGAGTCTTTTCTATCCTCTGGAAGTAGCTGAGGAGCAGGCGACATCAGGCGGACCCTTTACAGCTAATTCTAAATCCCAAATAAGGTGGGCATGTCCTTGATCCACACTTACTTGAAAACTACCACACACATACTTACCCTCCAAAAAGAAGAATTGCACGATGAAATTAACGAGTCGACTATTTGTCTCTGCGTACGAGCATGTAGAGTAGGCCCCCACTGCTACCACAATATAGTTTCATACTTTCCCAACATATTATTAGTGTCATTAATACACTCACTAGTAACAATGCTGGCCAAAGAAGCCGAAGCAAGAACAAAACGATCTATGCAAGACGTTTTCTCCTTTCGCCTTTGAAAACAGGCTGTAACTGAAATAGCATGCCTTCCGTCACCTTCTGGCGAGTGTTGCATGTCATAGGCACAAAAAAAGGGCTGCCAGATTGGTCTTGTTGGAAACCAAGACCTGTAGATAAAGAGATCAAGTGACTTTCATGTTTCGCTACTATGAGAGAAAGTGCCTAGGGACTCGCTTACCAGACGTAATTCGAATCGTTGATATTTCGACACTCGCCATCATTTCCATATTGTACTTTTTGACAATACTTTTTCTTCAGATCTCTTCGACAGTTTATACAGATGAGAATTAATAAATTTCCTGCCTGCTGCCAGTTGTAGATGAGGCATTGGGTACTCCGAACTTTCTTCACGTACAACGTAAGTTCTATTACGAATGTGCAGAATAAACTAGAATTGTTTCAATTGTGAGTGGGATTTAGAAATGAACTGGGTCGAAAAGGACGCTGTAGAAAACGACACACTGAACTTCCAAAAACATAAGAATGGGAGTGAGCTATCCTTGTCTCACTTTTCGTAGTCTCTGTAAGAGTGAAGAAGTTATCAAAGAAAGCTTTGCTTTACTTTTTAATTTGCACCCTTATTTCGCTTCCTTTTCTTGCGATCCCTGTGTCCTGACACAATCAGGTCTAAAACAAGTGCGCTTACAAGGTCATATCTACGCTTTTCCTGTATTCGGCAGTAATACTATTTAAATAGGAAGTGCGAGAAGCATATTTGCATTATTGCCGCTCAAATATATGGCTCGGTGATTCAAGGTGTCGAAATATGCAATGCAGCTGCGATTGCTTGGATTGCATTAGGAATATATCAATATTTAACGTATTCATTATGCAGCCCTATGGGAATCTCACAGCACGGAGATTCACCGTTTATCAGGCAAAAGCTTCGGCATATGAACTTTTTCGAAAGCGGAAGGTTGGGAAGTTGGGGGGGATGTGCCATCCCTCCCCCCCCCCCTCCGGTCCCTTACTACGCCCTCACTAGGAGCCATACGGAAAGATTTACAATCGGCGTCCCTGTGATTCTCCCAAAGCTGCAGAGATAGGTCATTAAAACCCCAATCACAGCGAAATAGCCATCAGCAGGTATGAAAGATATCCACAGGATGAGGAGAAAGCCAAATCGTCGCGAACAGAAAGTTATTCACGGTGCCTTTTTCTACAGCTCGTACAGCGTACAGCAGGGCAACAAGAGATGCAAGTGAAATCTGGCAGCCGCTCCCAGGGTTCTCTTTCGGGGAGAGTTGCTTAAACTCTGTATCCAAAAGCCTTGGTGGAAACAGTGGTTCTTCGGCCAGTCGACCAATGACCCCGGCCGGGGGTCATTCCAGAGGAACTCAATGGAATCGAGCAGGTCAGAAGTGTAAAAATGTTTACTTTTTGGCTTCCTCTACTATTGCTACCCTGCGAGAGCTGGCATCGTTATATTGGAGAATGAAGTCGCTTCGATACCCAAGATGAATAGACGGATAAGAAAGTTGTGCAGAATGAGGAATATACTCCTTGCCATTGGCTGTACCTTTAGTCACTTTGAAATACCAAGTTCTGTATTCATGTGACCCCAAATCATCACTCCCTCTCCAAATGGCAGTCGGTCCCAAACATGCAGTTTGAACTGAAACGTCTGACCGTCTTTGAAACCATTCCCTACCGTCGTCCTCCCACAACCCACAGGAAGTAATGTCTCTCATTCGTGAAAATCCCAGAATCCTAGTCCAGAAGTCGATGTATGATGGAATTTGCTCAGCAAGGCGATCCTGGCGATTGTGACTGGTCAAAAGCGGGCCGGTCGGTCTTCCGTCGCTTTGTAGAGCCGTAGTTTAACAGCAGCTTCCGATACTCCATGCCTTTGCATGGCAAATTCAATACCGTCCACATTAACAAAGACGGCCCTCCAGAAATGTGAAGCTGTTAGTGCTTCTTCCCTATCCACACGTTTAAGCCTTTCAGTCCTTTCTGTCCAATCCTGCATTTTCATCGCATATTTTACAGGGTTACATAGGAATGCACGACCTTGAGGCAAATGGCAGGATTCTGAGTCACAGTTTATAGTAGTTCACCCGATGTTGTCAAGTTGACAGCAGTCCACAGTAATATGAAGCTACTGTATTTCCTCTGCCACTTCAAAAATGGTGTCATCTTTTGCACTTATTTCAGCTAACACATTTCTTTCCCAGCCAATTTTTCTATGTTTTTGCAAGGTAGATAATGGAAAGTAGTACAGGAATGCTGGGAAACATACGACGTAAAACCGGGATATGAGTACTAGTTGAATTAATTAAATATCATAGTTTATTAATTAAAATTAAATAATTTAATAAATATGTATTTTACTCAAGGAAACAATTTTAAAAGCACTTCCATTTTATATGAGCCTTGTTGACGCCCAAAAAGTATACGACATTTTTTCAATGCCTAGAACATAATTCAGGACTGAAAGAGATTTAAACCCTTAATTCAGGACTTCCAACCTCCATTAGCTCCGCTAAAGCAGGCTTAAAGCTCCATTACGCTAAAGTAAGTTTTATGCAATCCACCCTATGGCCCGAATGCTGGAACCTCCTTTAGTTAACGGTCATTTAAGTATAAATAGACTCCTATGGGGGAAAAAAGAGCTTTTTAGCTCAAATACCCCTTAATCTCCCATAACCCTTTCAGACTCCGCGTCCATTCCAATCGACGTTGCTGCACCCCATATTGCAGTACAATGGACGTAATTATGCATGGCTCAATTCCGTGGGAGGCCTTCTCTCACCCGTCAGTTTGGTAATTTTCAGTTATGTAATTACTTTCATAATATATGGTATGATATGGTAAATTTATACAAAATATAAAAACGATTTATAGAACATAAAAACTTAAAAACATAAAAAGTAGAATAGGAAAAGAGCTCAAAATTCAAAAAAAGTATATTATACCAATGGTGGACTTAATTCAGGTTTGAAAGGTTTAACCCTTTAATGTATGATTTTTTTCTTTTTCGGCGAAAAAAATCTGGTAGGTTTCACTCACGTCCTAGAACACGGGTCAAGTGGAAAAAAAAAAATTTGTAAGCAGTAGGCCCGAAAATGTTATTGTTGCTCATTTGCTACAAACAGCATTTTCAACTTTCTAACCCATGCTGCATGGATGCTAGAGAGCTCAGTCGGTCCGTCAACATTCGTACATACCTCAACACAAAAGAAAATGTCAAAACACGGATGAGCCTGGACCCTTGACTAGCGTAAAGTTTAAGAAAATTAAATCAAAAACGTCAATCTGCCATACGACGAAACCAGATTGGTTTTAATTTGCTTGCCACAAGGAGTGTATGGCACCTAGGGCCCGCATAGTTGCTAAGTACAGTATAAGGACCGGACTGTTGAACATCTGCTACGTCATGCATTAAAGGGTTAAATGAGGTTTCAGCATTCGGGCCTATAGCTTCAAATCTTGCCCAATAGTTGCGTACATTTTCTTTACATGCAGGAGAACTTGTATAGGTACAAGGACTGAACATTTCCCAAGCCGGATCAGATCATTTAGAGAAGGAAATGAGCTGTTCACACAGAACTAGCGCGTCAGATGACTCAGTCTCTGAATTTATCGAGAAGTTGAGCTATTAGGTGCACCTAAGGATCTATTAAATGGACATTTTCATGTCCCTGAATAAATGAACACAGTGAATTGGACACACTATGCACAAGTTTTAATCCTCATACCAAATTTGCAACAAAAAAAGACTTGATTCAACATAACTGCGAACGTGTTCATAATACAGAATATCACCTGGTCTCAAGAGTCAATCCGCCAGTGGTTCCACTGCTTGCTGTTTTCTATCTCCTTCATTTCAAGGATATCAGTCTTCAGACGAAGCTTGAGGATCTCCCGCCAGATAGCACTGCATCCCTCAAGGTCTGTGATTCCCAACTGAAGCAGTGAGCCCTCATTCATGTGAACCAGTGCACGACCAGTGATCTCGTGCTGTCGAAAAGCACCTCCATATTGACAGGCGAGTTCTGGGCATCGGCGTGACAACCACTTTTCAACATCATCTGTCTTCCACTGGTAAATGGTTTTGGGACGTGTGGTAGGTGCCGGGGCTGTCCCTTCAATGCGTTCCTTCATTGTCTCCAAGCAGAGGGAAGAAGTGTTTCAAATCTGTGAAATACATAAGTCACAAAATGAGGAGAGAGGCACTCACAGAGCAGGCCACCATTCACTAAGACACTTATTGAACTCAAGCCTCCTCTGCTTGCAAAGCTTTTCATTACCATTCATAAATGCATTCATAAATTTAAACATTTATTATACTGTACCAGTGAACTATTTCAAACGAAGCTCTTGCCTGCAAAGTGTTGAAAATCTAGAACTATATCTATGTGAAGTTGCATCATACAATTTCTCAGAGTGATAATTTTTTAATCAGTTCAGGTCATTCCACGCCAAACCAACAAATGATGTGGCCGACCTGTCGCAGTTATTTTCAGTAAAAATCATAGAGAAAACTCTAAATGAGGAACCTCAGATTCTAAAAGTTGGTATGCCATCTCCGGCTCACCCCTCGTCCTTTACACCAAAGCGGATGACGTTTCCATCATTCTTACTAAGAGAAATTCCGGTTGAAATGCAAAAATTCACGTTTTGACAAGTTTTATCAGCAAATTTTCCGAAGTGGGAAACTTAAAGACTAAACTTCTTTGCCCCCATCACTGGCTCTTGCCGTTTGAGTAAAACATCTGTTCGGGGTAGTTCTGGAAACGTGTTAAGGAGGTACAATGAAAAAAATTAACATCAAAATAAAATAAGATCGCTGCCTCCATAGCTATCGCTCGCCTCGGGTACTTTATAAATGGTGTGGCAATCTCTTACTTTTTCGATTGAATTACATTTCACTTCGAAACAACTACGTTTTTTTTTATCAGTTACTTCAACGCTTAAACTTTGATTTCAAGTTAGCGCTGACGGATTTACTCACAAACAGTGACATGACTAGTCAGCATGTCGTTCCGCGCAAGTGGATTCGCGTTTCTTCGCGACTGGGTGGTAGTTAACTATGACGTACACCGGTACCCTGGGAAAGCCCTAAGAGGTCTGCGACATCACCGATGGGGTCACTGTTAGTGTCACGGCGCCAGTAAGTATAGATCTACACAATATACAATTGTAGGAAGTTATACCGCCAAGTTTACCAAAGGATTTTCAGCTATACAAATTTCTCCTTAACCTAATTTTTTTTTTACTTACATGATTTTATCCTTGTTTGTTTTTAGATCCTGCTGATGGCCGTATTTGTTTACTGCTGAAATGGCTCATAGGCTCAAAGTGCAAAAAACTTTTAAATTTGGTTCAATAATCGGGTCAACTTACTTATGGGCCACTCTTTATATTTACACAAGCAAGCTCAAAGACTTTCAAGTGGCCTCCGCGTCCCAATACTATCACCCACAACGACCGCAATATCATCAAAAGAACCTTTCTAAACCTGCGCCTGCTGAAAGCTGAAATGTGCTCCGCTTCCAAAAGTTACCTGAATAAATATGCTTCAGAACTATGTGTTGGAGGCCTGCCACCATTTTGTTTCCTTGGAAGCATAAAAAACTTAACACGTTCCTAAAACTCATTCAAACGGGCGTTGTTTTACTCACAAAAGACAGGAGCTAGTGATGCCACAAACATTTCTTCGGAAAATTCTCCATGACAGAAATATTTTGCAGATGAAAATTGCCAAAAGAGTTAATCGTAACAGGAACGATGGGAACAACATTTGCTTTCGTGTGTAAGGCGAGGGTGAGTGGGAGATGACATACAAACTTTGGTCCAGTTCCAAGCAACCCTACTAGGCCTATGCCAAAATAAACTCCCAAAACTTTTACGTAAAATCTCAAGTTTAAATATTGCTATGACTCACCAATCCTTTTCTAGATACAACTTCGATCATTGGCGTAAAATGTGCAATTGCGGAATTTGCTAGCTGCCATACTTACAGAGATAAAGCAGGGGTTTGAGGACCTGGAAAGCCTAGGTATCCGGATATTCGAGGGTTTGACATGATAAAAGAATTGCTGTTTTGGATTTTGAGGTTTCTCACGTATATATACATGATTTTTTTTAATTACTGAATATATCTGGATATGAGGAACAGGTCGGCAACGTCATTTGTTGGTTTGGCGTGGAATGACCCAAACCCTACTCAAATAGAAAAACTGCTTTTGGTTTAATACATGAATGTTCTATCAATAACAGTAGTTATTGATTGTTTACCTTTTTTACTATTACACCAAGTCACCATACATCCAAGGGCGCAACAATACTTAATGCTTTTGGCTTGACAAAGGAGGGGAATAAAAGGCAAATTTGAGATAGGAAAGGTAAATTACTCAGGAATCAATTGGATGCTCCTCCGTCAGACTCGGATTCACCAGTTGGCCGAGGAATGGGAATGGAATCAGCAATTATTTTCAGAATCCCATTCACCTGCTCCTCTGTCAAACGCTCCTCTGCATCCTCCACAATCAACTGAATTTCAACTGGGGTAGTTGGACACGAATTCAGGATCTGCAGCTTTTCGATCTTTGTCAGGTTGTATGGCACCAAGGCCTGCATCAGCTTTTGAATCTGCTCTTTAGATTGATGTATGCACGGAGTCCCTTCAAGATACTTGGATGCCTCGTAAGCGACTGTCCGAAGGTTCACCTGCCGATTCTGCTTGCTGTCAAGAGTGTTCACTTCTTTGAGCAATTGAAGGACTTCGTAATTGCTCAAATATGCACAGTTATCTTTTACCACTTCCATATACAGTCACAGCAGGATTTCAGATATGATGGCTTCAAACTTAGTCGAATCAATTTGATCCCCGGGGATATAGAAAGGGTTGCAGATGGCATCAGCATAAGCAGAATGAATCCGGCGGAACATAGACCTCAGTTCGTTTTCATTCACGTTCTGGACCCTTGAAACATCTAGGACAATGATGAACTTCACCTTGGTGTTTGTGGCATAACCATATACACGGTGGGTTTCTGATGAATAAAGGAGTCCAAGATACAGCTCCCTAATGTCCCCAACGCTTGACTTTGCCAGGGAATTCACCCGCTCTTCCACTACGTCCAGAGATGAATGGACTGTGAAATGGAGGTACAACTCAGTCTCGGGGTTTGACACACGTATGTACAAGGGAGAATTGTCTTTTCCAATCACAGCCACACAACACGCCATAAACGTGCACCAAAAAAAAAATAAACCTGGAAAAGAAGGCAGAGAGCTGTGAGACACAAAGCCATGCTACTCATACCACTTCTTCCTCTTCTGTTCAGGAACTGATTCAAACTGTACTCGATATGCATCAACCATCCTCTGAAAACTCTCTACTTCTCTTTCAAATTTGGGTTCCTTGGAATGAGCCCCCTGATTCTTAGTCAAGGTTTGAAGTTTCCTCTTCTTCTTCTGCTGCATTTCTTTTTCAAAAGCTCTCTGACTTTGAATGAGAACTTCTCCTTGAGAGAAGTTCTGGGATTTTCTAGTGTTATAGTTAGCAGGCTTCTTAATTAGTTCCTGCTTTTGTTTTATCTTTAATCCGTTAGACGGCACAGGAAACTTTCCTTGGGATTCTATCATTGGAGATGGCTTCATGGCACCCCTTTCTGCGGAGGGGCCCTTTTGCTTCATAACTCTTTTGTTCCCCTTTGGATTGGGGAGAGGCATTGACCTCTTAGCTTCAATAAAACTTTTTTCATCTTTCCTCTCCACCGTCCTGCTTTCTGATACCCCTTCCTTTCCCATGTTATTTTTTCTTGCTATAAGCGCAGCTCGGGAACGTTCTGCTCTCCGTAATTTTGCATTCAGAGCTTCACGATTTTCAACTGAAAATTCCACAATCGGCCTGCGGTGCTCAGAGAACACATTTGGATGATCATTTAGGCCACGAAGAGCAGCCAGAGCATGCTCATGCTGAGAGAATGCAACAAACCCAAAACCCTTGGATTCAGGAATTCCATTGGCATCAAGTTTTTTCAGGTTCCGCATAATTCGTGCCTCTGTCACCTTTGCACCAGGACCTCCATACTCAATGAACAGCTTTTTCAGGTCCTTATCACTGTAATTCTTTGGGATGTTGTGAACACAAAGGCGATTGGGCGAGATGAACATGTTGAGGTTCTTCTTAATGAACATTGCCTTGCGTGAATCTAACCTGTGCCGCAGATCCAGATCATGCTGAGACATATCTTTCCTGCTGTCCATATGTCTGCTAACCCTGCCCTCTTTGAGGAGATAAAGGTTTCGTGAATCCTTTCCCTTCTTTTCCGGTTTCCTCTCATCCAGAGTCTGACGATCGAGAGCCTTCTTCACATCTAACAACCTGCCATCAAGGTAGATTTCTTCCCCATGATTCAAACACTTCTCTACTGCTTCTGAATCCTTGAACTGCACAAATGCTGTTCCTTTTGGATGTTCTGTCAGAGGATTAATGCAGATAAGGGCATATTTGACTTCACCAAACTGAGTCATGAGGTTGGCAAGGTCGTCTTCTTCTGTCTCAAAGGAGAGATTCCTCACAAATATGGTGCGGCCTTCTTTAACATCACGTGATACTCCCACTCTCTTCTTCCTCTGCTCTGCCATAGGTTTCTGAGTATTACTCTCTTGGAGGTCATTCTCATCATGATCATCACCTGTATGCAGTTCTCCCTCTCCATCTGCTTCAACTTCGTCCTCTGACCCCTCTGAGTTCTCTTTCAGCAACACCTGGGATTTAACGTCCAAAACTCTTTCATCATCCAAGTCATCAGGAACTTCAGTAGGTTCGGTGACAGAGGAGGGTTCTTTTTTTATAGACTGATGATCTTGACGGGAACGATGCTCATACACAGACTTTGGCAAGGCCCAGTCAACTGCAATGGGTCGCCCAAGGAGAAGCGTGCCATTCAACTCCTTCAATGCCCGACTTGCATCATGGACGCTGTGAAACTGGACAAATGCACAGCCAACACTTTTCCCATCTCTCTTCTTCAATATCATAACTTCTGTAACAGGACCATATTTTTCAAATTGATTCTTCAGGTGTGTCTTCTTTGCTCTAAAGGAAACATTACGAATGATGAGCCTAGCCGTCTTGGTTTCTCTATTTGGAGTATTCTTTGCTTTTATTGCCTGCTCCTTCTCATGCTGAATGTCCTTTCGCTTCTTCAACACCTTCACATGCAGTTTGCTTCCATGCCAGGTCAACTTGGAGAACTTTTCAAGAGCTGTTGTTGCATCATCTGGCAGGGCATAGGTGACATATGCAATTTGTGGAGCACTGTGACCTCGGTTCTTGGGTTGAGTCAAGTGAATCCGCTTGATAGGACCAATGTTGGAGAACGCATCTCTCAGTTCCACCTCAGTGGTCTGAGGGGGAATATTACCCACAAACAAAGATCCCAGTTCTGATTCAGCCATTGCCCATGCCTGTGGTTCACACCTTCAAGTCAATTTCCACTAGAGCAGGAAAGAGCTGCCGTAAAATTGATGTAGCTTATAATTTGATGCGTAAGGAAAACTATAAAATCATCTTGAGCCTATTATCCAAAAATAATCTCCAGCAGCACCAAGCCATTTTGCCTATTCAGGAATGACATTCAGATGGTGCCTTCCATTTGTATAATGAATATCACAACATGCCCTCAAAAAAGGGAGAACATTTGAATGATACCACTCCCTAAAAGTTTTTGAGCTGCTAAAATTAATTCACATGATGCTGTACTTCTTTAAGTTAATTATGACTCACAATAGAAGTGAAACTAACTAAACCTATGGCAGCCAATTTGATTAATCAATCAAGATAGTGAATGTTTTAATCCTGATATAAAGAAGTGATCATGAATAGTGGAATATAACAGGTCCCCAAGCCTCCCCCTTCAATGGATCTCCCTTAAGCTAGGTGGTGCACTTATCATTCCTAGAAAGTACCTGCAGGGTGCTAAAAAGAATGAGATGAAGACAACATGATTAGCTAGTTGATGATGATACATCACAGAAAGCATCCTTTACAATATTTATTTCCTCAACCAGATTTAAGAGAAATAAAATTTAATATTAATTAAGCAGCCTACAATTAATTCATTATTTTAAAAAATCAAAGAGTAGTCCCACTTCACTTCAACTGTTACTGGTCAAAAAAGTGCAGTGACTTACAGAGATGCACTTGATTTTAGCCAATTATATTTCACCAACTAAAAAAAATTCGATGTAAAAAGCAATTGATATGGCATCCCTTCACAATTACAAGGTGAGCTGTGTCTACCATGACACTGAATACACATATGCAGATTCACAGTAAGATTGTCTTTTGGGATGTGTCCCCACTTCCTCAACTAATTGTTCTTGCTGAAGCAGCATCAACTTTAATAGGAACTGGACTGTAAACAGTCCAGGAATAAAACTAGTACAATTTACTATTTTAGAGAATATAAGCCAAGCATTAAAACTTCTTAGAAAGATGGCTTATAGACATCACACTCAGTCAAGTGCAAGAGCAGTGGTTAAATGGGTATGGCATTTCTGACTTCCAAACCATCATCAATCAATCTATAGCTTAAAAATGTAAATTCTAGGGAATTCTCATCATACATACCTCCACTGTATATCCACAGCACCATTCAAGAATGTTTCAGTGTGCAGTAAAGGCCTAGTGCTATATAACATTATACCTAGCTTCCAATTTCCATACTGAAACCAGGAGGCATGGCTTCATGCAAAGTGGCTTCCTTTAGTTTTCTGCTGCTGGTCCTTCTTGCAATTCCTTTCTTGTCAGGAACATGACTGAAAGTAGTGATACTGGAGTATTTCCCATTAATCCAATGGCAATACTTTTCTCTCACATTTGATTGAATACATGGGAGACCACCTTCAATTAATGCTGGTAAAACATGGAAGTTTCATTGCACAATTGCTATATGCCAGACACAGCTACAGTTTTACAATGAGTGAGATGTCTCACAACCCTCACCTGAATAAGAATCTGAATAAGAATCATTATCTTAGCCAGTGCAATAGGTTCTGTTTGAGAAGCAATTTTCTGCTATATGAACCCCTTGGTTAAAACCTGTTATTTGATGAACTATGCAGTCTGTGAAACAGACCTGTCAGTGCTTTGATTTTCCACTCCCTTCTGCCCCCCCATGTCTGAAAAATCTTGAAAGTTGCTCTATCTGCTGCTTTTTGCATCAAGCCTTTTTTTGTGGATAAAATATTGATGACAAAAACCTGGAACATTTCTGTGAGCCACCCTGCAGTATTGCACCCCTTAATTTGCATTCTTTTGGTCAAGGTAATGATCATTGCAAAAAGTAAAAGAATTGTAAAACTCTACAGGGAACTAATGTGAAGGAATATATGGTTTCCCACATCTGCAATAGATACTGGTACTTATTCTACTACAATGCAAAAATGCCCTTGTTTGCTGGCAAACTTTCTTGTCTTTTGCAAAATCATAAGATTCCACCAAAGTGGTTCTCTGTGAAAAGTACCTCATATAAGGATTTCAAGCAATGCAAGCTCACTCACTGCAGCAAATGCAAATTGGCATGCCTGAGTTACAGCAAAATCCCTTCCTTTCATCCACAATAGTAGGATACAAGGAATACTTGATATACTCTTTTATATTTGACCACACTACTCTGTATCCAATGATAATTGTATCTATTAGGTGAACACCTTTCTAGCTGGATCTGAATCCAGCTTTGCAGCACTATACATGCCACAAGGTTGAGATTAGCTTACTTGGATAATCTTGATATACCATACCATCCAAGCTGAATTACAGAAAAACTTCATTAATTCAAAATTCAGGGGATGAAAAAATGCTAACTTCAAAATAAATGGGTTCAAATTATCTGATATACCTATATCTGTTACTTTATGCTACCTAATTCAACTCAGACACCCCCTGACTACCATAAAACAGTGTAATAATGGAAACCCAAAATATTGAAGAAAAAAATAGTGTAAGCAAACACAAAGAAAAACCCACGTTCAATTATTGTGTTTACACAACTGTAATTACACAAAACACAGTGGTGTCAATAATTAAGATATGTTACAGGGGCAATGTTGCCACATCAACAGGAGACAAAATTATGTCACAAAGAGGGGGTGAGAGTGAGTGTTAGTCTATGTTAAGAAATCTTCTGAATGAAAATGTGTAGTTCCCAAGGTGATAAGCTAGCTTTTCAGCCACTTGGAATGCAAGGGTTGGGACAGGAAGTAATATGTCAGTGACAGGGGGTAATGTCCTTTGAATTAAAGAAGCATGTTTGCATGAGTTAATAGCTCAGAGGACCAAAAATGTTAGAATTTAAAATGATCCATTTTTATAAAGCATACAGATTGCTATCCTATTAGACAGAGAATGCTGATGATTTTGAGATACATGATGCTTCAAACTATCTGATATCAAATTAATGAGGTTTTGCTGTATTTTTTTTTAAATGAGTTAAAATTCTTTTTTAGGTTAGTGAAACATACTGAGATCTAACATGAGTGCAAGATAGGCCTTGAGACTCCTGTGTTCCAAAAATTCTTATCTGACCACAACATATTATGATGGCATAAAACATTGAATTGAGTCTTCTCTTGCTGTAACATTATGTATTCAAAATAGCTGCAAAAATAATAAACACTGGAAATAACTTCACAGAAAAATATAGGCTTCCAATCAATTTGCACACTAAGATCTCATTGCAATTTTTACCAGTGAGATCATTTGCTAGAAAGACACTTGGTTCCTTTGGAGATCAATGATGAAAGAGACGAAATTTGGACTGGACGAAAACCATCCCATGCTCATTGGCTGCCTTGATGACCTCTTCATCATTCACAGACCCACAAGGACTGATAACATTCTCAATACCATATTCAGAGGCAAGATCAACACAGTCTCGGAATGGAAAGAAGGCATCTGAGCAGAGTGAGGCTCCCTTTAGGTTTTGTTTCCATTCTGCCTTTTCATCTGAGGTAATCATGATGGGCTCTTCTTCAAGAAAGGAAGTAATTTCACCCAGTTGCTGTGCCAGAAAGCTCTCCACAACATTGGACTTAACTGACCGCTTCACCCCTGCCTTGAATTTCAAAGACAAAACTTTTGGATGGAATCTGAGCCACCAGTTGAGTGCCTTCTGGCAAGCAAGCTGAGTGCAGTGTATTCTGGACTGCTGACCAGCACCTGTCCCAATTACTTGTCCATTGTATACTATGATGATACTATTGCTCTGGGTATACTTTGCAGATGCTGCAGCAATCAAAAGATCTCTCTTGGTCTCTGGGGTCAAAGCTTTCTTGTCTGACACAATACAAGAGAATAATGACTCATCAATAAGAGCATCATTGCGCTTTTGTGCTAGTGTGAGACCATAAACAGTCCGGCTTTCCATTTCTGGTGGCATATATTCAGTTTTCATCAACAAAATAACAAACTTCCCATTTTTCTTTTTCTTAAGGATCTCAAGAGCAGTGTTGGAATAAGATGGAGCAATGATACCATCTGAGACTTCTCTTCCAATGATTTTTGCCGTTGCTTCATCACAGAGATGAGAGAGGGCAATGAAGTCACCAAATGAGGACATGCGATCAGCACCCCGAGCACGTGCATAAGCAGCAGCCATTGGGGTCATTTCAAGCATCATGTCATCCACCAAATAGACTTTTGCTTCATCTACAGAAAGTGGGAGGCCCAGAGCAGCTCCAGCTGGAGAAACATGTTTAAATGAAGCAGCAGCTGGGAACTGGCCTTCTGAGATCATAGACAGCTCATAAACCAGTTGATATGCATTTAGAGCATCCAATAAATTTATGTAACCTGGATCACCATTGATGACACTAAAAGGCAAAGATGAAAGACCCTCAGGAGGACAGATGAAGGCTGGCTTTTGATGTGGATTCATGCCATACCTCAACTCCTTCTCTCCTCTGAAAACATTGAAGATCTTAGAAAAGTGCTGTGAAATGCACCTGTCATAATTGCATGTGTGCTGGAAAGCCTTGACTGCCATCTGCTGCCGGAAGCCCAGCCCTTTCTCAGGCCACTCATCTTCAACAAGCTTTTCATATGCAATCTTGTAGTCAGCAGGATCACACACAACCAAGACACGGGTGTGATTCTTAGCAGCAGCACGAAGAAGAGTGACCCCTCCAATGTCAATGTTCTCAACTGCTTCCTCAATAGATACACCAGCTTTCTTCACCAGCTCTTCAAAAGGATACAGGTTGCAGACGACTACAGAGATGGGTTGAATACCATGTAACTTCAGGTCATCTAGATCTCTCTTAGTCATTTGACATAAGATCCCTGCATGGATGGTTGGGTGCAGTGTCTTGACACGGCCTCCAATCAATTCAGGGAATCCAGTCAGATCAGATACATCACGGACAGGTATTCCTACACTTCGCAGAGCCTTACCAGTCCCCCCACTGGCAATGAGTGCAAAACCCAATGAGTGCAGCTCCCTACCAAAATCCAATATTCCAGTCTTGTCTGAAACACTGATGAGGGCCAGTTTGTTGATAGTTGAATGACAGTTGTCAATTTTCGCAGGTTCTGACATCACTGAGGCAGCTGGATCTGTTCAGGCATGAAAAAAGGAGAGGGTGGATAAATTCCAACAAAAACATATATATTCACTTTAATCTTAAATTACAGGAATAACACATTGACTCATGTGACATGCTAGCATGTCAAAACAAGGGTCGAGTAGCAGCTCTGGTGGTCAAAGTGATAAAAACCAAATCTAAACATGGAAAACAACACCTCAACCATCAATTATTTACCTATCTGCTCCTACAGTGTCCCCTGAGATTGGAACAGATGAAAAGTTTAATTTGTTCTCTACCTTGGTTCTACCCCAGAGGGGAGATTCCAACTATACACTCCAGCACCTACCACTACAGTGGTTCACATGAAAAAATTTGGAGTGTAATACACTAAGCTATTAATATTTCCATGCTAAAATCTTATCTATGGATTATTTAATATGGGAATTTTGAAGCTTCAAGTCAGATACTTATGATCTTCATTGGATAGGCAACAGTTGCAAAATGAAAACCTCCAACCCTTGATATAACCCTGCAGTTGATCGTTGCTGATTTTGGAGCTAAATCAAATTAACTATACACTCTATTACTAGCTTAAGAAGTTAATAGGAAGACTTGTCCATAGGAAACGGTTGGATATAAGCAAGTGTGGCACTATACCATGTGGCAATATAATGAAGGTTGACTGTACTATAAATCAAACAACTTGTAAAACAATGCTTGCTTCAATGTAAAATGAAATCCCTCAACAAAACATCTTATCATAGCTAATCACCATGGGAAAATTCATTTTTATCTCATCTTTCTTTTTCCCATCGGTCTTGATTGAATGTAACTTAATGTTAGGCTAGGCAAGCTCAGTTAGATTTATCTCAAATGTAAAAAATGCTGGAGTAATTCTAATTATAACTGTAAGGAACTCCACCTTTAATAGAGACATATGCAAGAATGACAATAATCTTCATGCTAAAACAGAACAGCATGAAAAAGATAGTACAAACTTAAGTATGAAAATACATGAATGTTGATGACATCAAAACAATGAAAGCCAAGTAAATGCTCAGGTGAAATACTTGTATATTAAGTTTCAACTTTCTAAAGCTGCCTGATTCACTGGAATGAAAAAATTTATTGCAAAGTTTCTAGGGTAAGTGAGACAAATTCCAACCCCCTTAAGAAGTTCTTTTTTTTAAATCTAAATCCACCCATTGCCAACATTTTCAATTCAAGGGCTTTCGGACCTATACCACTTGACAGGAAAATTTACACACTACACATTCATGTTCATGGATCATACATCAAGACCAGTCATGAAATTTGGGAGAAGAAGAGATGAACCTGTCACATTTTCTTCCAATTCCAATCCCAAATGTTACTTATCATGACCCCTACAACCATGTGGCCTATGGGGGTCTAATTGAATTGCTTGAACCTCACAATCGAATGCCTGATATGGCCAATTATAAAATGATCATCATGGTGCTCCACACATATCAAGTTTATTTTTTTTCTTCTGGACAAATGAAAATAAACAAAATACATTCGAGAGATTTAAAAATAAATTAAGCACTTGGCAAATGAAGCACGTATTATTTCATCATTTTGAAGAACTCAGACTTTCAGGAAGATTCTTGTTTTGAATATGCTAGGCTATGACGATTTCGTCATTGTCATTCATTCAGTTATTCCTGTTTTCTTCTTTCTCTTGACATGTCTAGCGTTTGAGTTTTCCTTCGTTTCTGCCATCTCCTCTCTCAAGTGCTTCTTATGTCTTCCTTCTTTTGGGCAGCTTTTTCTTTTTATAATTCATTCTCTGCTGCTTCTCTTCATCTTCTTTTTGTTTCTTTGCTTCCCTGCTTTCAATCAATGTCATCCACCCGATCAAAGTCAGGCCAGAGGGCTGTCAACAAGGATGTTCTAGGGAAACAGGATCTAATTTTTTCTTTGATGGAGGTGGCCATGGTAGGAAATGAGTCAACTTCACAGTTCCGCATGGTGCCTCAGATTCCTCATGGAGGGATATCTCCCCCTCTGTTGTGCGTACATCTTCATCCTCGAGGGGCACCTCAGTTGATCGAAGACCTCCATCTATGAGGGGCTGCTCAGCTGGTAGAAAGTCATCTTCCACAATGACCCTTCAAGGAGGTGGTGATCTGCTTTGGTGAAAAAGTTCCAAAGAGCTGTGACATGGACGGAGAGCGCTGGATCATCCTCAAGAACGTCTCCTCTCTAGCTTCGTGACAACATGTGGATCCATGAGTCTTTTGAAATCTTTGAGGGACATGACCCTTACCTCCTCAGGTTCCTCGTTCTCAACTGGGATGAGAGACTTCTTTCAACACTTACTGTAGTTGATTGCATCAGGTGAGAGCGGGAAGAGTCCACAGGTTTGGAATACACTATGAATGACATTTGTCAAGTGTTTCCCTTGTAAAACCTTTCCAGGAGCTGCCCAAAGTCCTTTCATGCCAGCATCTTGTTGGGATTCTCACCCTGCCACTTGTGCACAATAGACCTCCACTTTTTTTTTCATCAGCCCAAAAATGGCGACATCAAGTAGATGAATGATATGTGAGGCATTTGAATAAAGAGCGAACAACTAGTTTTTTCTTCTCAGCACAACACACTGAGTTGTAGGCTGATGTGGGATTTATGTCAATCTAGGAACAGCAGAACTGGGCGAGAGGTTCCACTCTTTTCAAGGTATGGCACAAACACATTGCTCATGTATTCATAAAGTATGTCAGAGTACATCCGACCTGACTTACTCTTCCCGATCCCCCAATTTGGTGGGACACTTTGTGCCAGGACCTTGGAAATCCTCTGAAGGGAGAAGATGATCATTGGTGGAGCCACTGTTCCACCTGTTGACATGTTTCCCAAAACAGTCAACTGCTCCTTTTTGGACCCTGGTGCGGTCGTGTACACATTTTTTTCCCCTCATGGGCCAATGACCATACCAGTGCCTGAACATTGAAATCCATATTTATCAACATTAAAAATTCTTCTCAGGTCTTTCACTGCATCCTCAAGGTGTCGTTCAATGAACTTCTCCAACTCAGCAAGCCAACCTCGCAAATCTTCCTGCAAGAGTGCCCTGGCTTTGGATATTGGCTCAGAAGTTCTTCGTGAAAGTTCTTTCCAGTGGCCAAGGAACAAACGAAACCATCCTCTCCCAGGACGGTTTTCAGGAAAAGGATTTTCTCTTCCATCAGCATTAAGAAAGGCTTGAACACTGTCCAAGATGTCCTCCTTTTTTCAGGGAAATCCCCTCTGAGCGAGCTCAAGAACCCATTTCACGATTTCCTCTTCTGCTTGCATCAAAACTGACGGTCTGACACATGCAGTTGTCACCGTATCGCCCTTTCAGCTTATCCTTTATAGTTGTTCTGGGAACTCCAAAGTCTTTGGATGCTTTCTATGGACCCAAGGCTTCGACATGCTTCCAAAGCAGCCTGAAGCTGCTTTGCTGTGTACTGTAAGTTCTTATTGCCCATTTTTGATCTAAGGATTACTACATATAATGGGATGGAATGTGGAACATTGATGAAAACTTACGTCTCAAATTCTGACCCGAGGGGTCTGACTTAGATTTTAGGTTTAAATTCTGAGTGCAAGTCCACCCCCCAAAGTTCTTGATATTCGAGCAAAATTTTCAGAGCTTGAGCTCCAAATATCCTGACTGGTCTTATCTCAAACTCAGAAAAGTGAGTTATACATTTTTTAACTATAACAATATCTGTCACATTCATCAAAACCTCCTAGAATACCCGAGAAATTTTATAAGAAACTTCACATTAACCAGAGTGCCTTCCAACCATCCATGCATTCGTGCTAATGACAGAGAGCGATTTCTGTCACTGATGGTGAGATTATGTTTCTAGCACAGAGGATGTACTTGGGAGTACATTGATGTAATTTGGTTGAAAAGGGTTTATTGGGTTTTTTGTTAAGTTGAATTATGTGATGTAGGGGAGGGATTTTATGGCAGGGTCAGAGTTTGTCTCACCTACCCTATGTAAGAATTTTCACCCCCATCAGATGTACCACAAAAGTATGATTTTCCTTGAAATGTGTTCTCATACGAGTATGTATTTATGGAATTTCAGCTTTCTATATACGCCTGTTTTGCTAGGAAAATTATATATTGGAAAATGCCTCCTAAAAAAGGTATGTCCCCAGGGAAGTTATTCAGAAAGTATTTCTCCTGAGGTTTGCATCTGAACAGTTACCTATATGCTAAGTTTCAGCCCTCTCTCAGCTAGTATCTCCATTTTGTCAGTTTACAATTTTCTGAAAATGTGCTCTGCTCCCCCCAAAAAATGCCCTTAGGATATGTACATCAAAAATAAAATTTTATTGAAATGAGTACACCAATAACTACAAGCTTACCAATTTTCAGCTTCTCCATTTGCCTGTTTCCCTGGAGTGAAAATGTCTTTAGAAAAAAGATCTTGCACAAAAAACCTGCCCTTAAGGGGATGTATCTCAGCAGCAAGATTTTTCTTGAACTCAGCAGCTCAATAATTACACATGTAACAGATTTCAGGATTCCTTATCTAGAACATAGTTAGAATTAGCATCACTCAGTCACGATTATCTATACATATATTAGATGAGACAGTCACAAAAAGTTTTGAATATGAAGTTCTAACTCAAAAACTAGAAACACTACAATCATACAGCACGTCATATGAGAGCCCTGCATGTAATATATTGGGGATAACGTTATTGACAATTATATCTCTATGTATTTGGCTTGTGACATTTTCCTGCCATCCTGTCATCAAGTTGGAGTGAACTCAGTATCACCTGTGGTAGAAGGCTTCAATACATGAGGTGTGGGCATTATGCTTCAGGAAGATGCTATCCCCAATCATCTCTTCGTGCCCATACTTCATACCCTCATCTCTTTGAACCACTTCATTTTTTAATTTGAAAGGTATTGGTAGAATACTCCCAAGTGATACTTTTTTTGTGCAACAAGTTGCACATCGTGAGCACTGCCACGTTACAGAAAATGTTAACAATGATTTGCAAGCTAATGTTCCAGCTTTGAAGTTCTTCAGAGTCAGAGAGTCATTGCCATGTCAATGCATTTATTATTTCATAGACTCTGGATTGAAGAGGTGAATCCAAGCCTCATCACCAGAAGCTGCTCAGGCATTTATCAGTCATAATGAGACCAAGAGGCTTTGTTTTCTTTCTTTAGTCAACACTTTAGGCAACCATAATCCACAAACTTTATTTATGCCTAGATGACAAAGAATTATGATTTGATTTGACCCAGTCAATGCCTAAAGGCAGAGGTTCTCAAAATCGATATGTTTGTGCCCCCAAGTGATCTTGGTTTAGGTTTTTGCCCCCTTTCTTTCTGAAACGAGTACCAAGAAATGGATCCTACCCCAATGATGCTTCTACATATGATGGTCAAAAAACATAAGATAAAAAATTGCAATGGTTCTAAGACCAGGTCACAGCTGAGAATCAGAGGATCACACTACCAGATTTAATGAGAATGCCTGCATGCTTCTGGGCCCACAAATGAATAAATCTGGAATAGATGGTAGCAATAATGGCAAAAAGCTCTTTTTCAATGTCCAGACACAATATTTTTGCATTGTTAAGATAATGCATTTCGGAGAATTTTCAAAGATCTGACAGAAACCTACTGATAACTCCTGCCAAAGTTCAGTAGAGATTTTGATGGAATGGGCAGATGAGAATGAGATCCTTGTATTTTCTAGTCATCTGACATTTTGCTGTGCCTGTGGAACTCCAAGTCTTTCTAAATATTTAGAGAAAAATAGTGTACTAACACAAATTGAGTATTCAATTTATAGCCCAAGGAGACACATAATCTACTTGTCTTTTTGATTTGCATTTAGGGAGTTTGCTAATGGAAATGAGCACCCATTGAAAAAGAATCTAATTTCAAATCCTACACTGGGGGATTACTTTCATTTGGTCCAGGAGGAAGTCAGAAAGATCAGAATGAACGTGTACATTTCCCAATAATAAGAAAAAGAAAATACCGATAAAGACACGAAATTGCACACTGCAATGAATTTAAAAATAAAATAAGACCTCCATGACTGGTCAGACTCCCCTGGGACCCTCTTAAGGCTCCCCAGTTTGAGAACAACTGCTTTAGAGTCTAAGCAATACTCAATACACTGATTCTTATTTTCTTTGATGTAATCACTTATCCCAATGTCACCTCATTTTACTGATTAAGAGTAGCTTCGAAAATCTTAAAAACTGGGAAGGATGGGTGAAGTAAGATTGAAACTCATTTAAAGTATTTATAAAAAGGAAAGAGAAGCTAATTGAAGCATCATAGACATTCAGATCCACCTCAACCCCAACCACCACCAACCATTCATCCAAGGGATGGCTGGACCAGTCATCATCTTCAATGTCTTCCCTACTTGCTAAAAGCCTTGAAAACCATTCCAAATTTTCAGAGCATGATAAGACTACTTCTCAATGCATTTCTTGCAATATTTGATGAAGCATTGCCCCACTCTGGAAATACGACAATGCTTTACAAACCAGATTGCTACATTGCCAGCCAATCTATCACTCATGATACTAGTCAGATGAGGGCTTATACGACACTTCCCAACAGTCTATATATCAGTCCATACAATGACAATACTTGTGATGTTGCCAGACTCATAAAAAATTCAGTCCTGGAACTTTCTGGTCACACCTTGTACATGAGGATAGCTAAATAAAAATATATTTCTAGAAAAATAAGATTTCTCCAAGATCAGTTGACCCAACAGGTTGAAAAATTTTACAATGAGACACACAAATTCTTTCTACATGTTATGGCATTTGATTTCCAAAAATCAGTTAACTGAGACATAAGTTACAACCAATGGCACATGGAACATAAAGTAAATTGGGTGAACATGGTTGATACCAGCAAGGTGGCATGGGATTTTGAGACCAGCCTTGCATATGTGAAAGTTTTGTTCAAAGTTTAGAACCTCCATCCATTTTTGGTGGGAAATCCTTCCTGAAAATTTGTTGTTTTAAGCAAATCAGGATTTCATCAATAATTAAAAGGATCTTGTCAGTGTCTTTCCATGATGAGGGGAATTCTGGCAACAATGGGTAAGCACTATATCCCCAATCAGGATGCAAGAATTTTACTACAGCCTTGTTTTCACTTTGGAAGAGCACATGATTTTGACATGTGCAACAAAAGCCACTAGCCAACAATCCATTGCATTTCTACATTGGAATCAAGAACCAAACAACCCACAGGTGTAATCTCAATTTAAAATAATGGCTGCAGGCAAATCTACCAGGAAGGTTGGAACCTTTGCTCTGAATCTGCTGAAGGTAGCCATCACCAGTAAAATGCCATGTCTCCTCTATGGGGTAAACTGTGCTCACTGAGCAGATATGATCTTCCACATGCCATGGGCTGTAACTTCTTACACAATCAGGTAATTTGATAGTCCCAAACAAATGCTAGCACCACAGTAAACTTCAATAGCAGAGTATACCATGAGCTGCTGGATGCAAAGTGAATCTTTGACAATATCAGACACTAGGTGTTATATTAATGAACCTAAGATTAAATGAAGATATTGGCTAAATAGGTAGTGTGATGTCTCAAGACTCATGTGAAATGATTAAGGCAGTTCTCTGTTCCATGCTTCTGGATTCAGAAGCTGGCCATTTCTGTCGCTCTGGGGTGGTTTGGGCCAGATTCAGCACCAAGAGTAACTTCTATTACATTATCTGTGCACCTTGGTTGGGGGCCAATTGACTGCCCAGCCAGGTAATTGCCTAAAAAAAAAGTTACAGAATTCAATGGGGCATTAGGATTTAAGTGCTTTGCTTGCAGTAACCCTCAATGGTGCCAAAATTGTATATTTTCTTAGATTTTCACACCCAGTCTTCTTTGGTACAAAAGTCCAAAAATGACAAGTAATTTTAAAAATATTTAAATAGGAGGTGACTTCCCTAACACCCAGTAGTCTGAGATGGAAAAATAAAAACAATTTGGAACATCTCAAATAATCATCAATAGCATTCCATAAATGAAAATAAAACCAAAGGAGAACTTTTTCAATTTTACAAATTATCAATTGCAGAAACATATTCTTGAGGGAAAAAAACCTTAATTTGAAATCAGATTTAAAAAAGAAAGAAAATGTATTGCTTATTGTTTTGATGTTTCCTTAAAAGCATATGGATTACATTTCTAAAATGTAAAAACCAATCTATATCCTGAAATAATGAGTTTCAAGATATAAATGCCTATTAAATTCAACTTTTCTCTTTAATAAAAAACGTAGGGGTGAGACAGGGGTAATAGACCTTGGAATTCTGTCACATCTTTTGTTACTCCACTCTGGTGACAGAATTCATTTACCAGAACGATGTTTCAATCATAGGTGTAGAAATTTGGAGTACATCATTCCAAAATGAGTGAGAGAAAAGCCTTTTTTTTGCAAGGACAATGTACATATCTAATCAACTCAAAAGACTATATTTCTCATGCTGTGTGCCAGATAAATGAGGAAATTCTCAGATGTTGGTTGGCAATGATGCAATTGCCAGGGCTCAGAAATGTCAGGAAATCGGCAGTCAGCACATTGATCCATTTTGTCAAGTTAACTCTCGATTTTTATGCTTTTGAATTCCCAAAGTACTCCATTTTCCAATTAATACTGTGATGATTACAAGAAGTTCAAAGGCAAATTTTTATTCAAATTTTAGTCTCCATTTATTTTCTATTAAGAAAATTTAAAAATTCTGAAACATGACATCTGGGAGATTAAGTCTTGGCTATGCCCAAGTGATAGGAGGAAAGATCTGACACTACTCTGAGGTTGGTTCGTTTTCAGTCTACAAACATTTAAAAAATGGCTAATTCAGTGTCAATAACATGTTGACGACCAGCCTATTTTTACTTGTCTGCCGTGTGGGACCACGCGCATTTTTTTGGTCAAAAATGCGTCCTGCCATCAGGACGCATGGTCCCAGAAAACATTTTTTTGCCGAGTTTTTTTTAAATGTTGAATTTTTAGGAATTTTTATCAGTAATTACGAAATCATAATCTTCTGGAACGTTCTCAACAGATCCAGAGGGTATTCATTGAAAAAAAATCTGTATCCTGGCATCGGGACGCATTGTCGCCAACGTGTTAAGTAGCTTCATCCCCAAGGATTCTGAAAACTTTTTTGACATAAGTAGAATTCGATGCTGCCCTGGCTAAACTACGCGAAAATTTCGTCATAACTGTCATTGATGAAGCCAGTAATAATTTTTGCTTCATCTGTGAAAGGCTCTTTGGTATTATTTTGAAAAAAGAAATTCTGGAAAACGCCTCCTATGAACCAGTTAAAGAGTCCCAAAATAAAATCCTGAACAGCCTTATGAAAATTAACAGCAAGTTTAATATCACTGTAGATGAAAAAGATATTAAGTTGCCCTTTTTGCTTTCAAATCCTAAATTTCATGAAGTCCCAATTAAATTCCGATTCATAGCCAGTTCTGTAGATACTTGTTTGAAGGGGTCTGCAATACTTTTAAATGACATCCTTGACGGACTCTGCGAGATGATCAGACTGAGTTTCAAGAATTGCCACTGCTACTGGATAATCAATAACAATAGTACAGAGTGTTCTGGTTCTTGAAGACTGCCTGGTTCCGTGAGCCACAAAATATTTCGATGGAGGACTCCAGCAGGACTCAAGGCCAGCTCACAAGGCACAGATGACCCAGGAGTGACCGTGGACGAATGTCCCCGACTTCATTGCGATTTCACAATGGCCCCCTTACTACCCCAATGTGACCACGGTAAATTTTCCAATTTGGTCCATCTTGGAGAGCAAAGTGTGCGCTACAAAGCAATGTTCTTTGGATTCTCTCAAACTATCCCTGAACCAAGAATCGGAGCGAATTCCACAGGAAGTCTGGCGAAAATCAGTCAATGCTTTCATGGGTGGTCTGAACCTTGTCATCCGTGCCAAGGGTGGCTATATTTAAAACTATTAAGTGATTCTAAATCAGTTAACGGTCCTTGTTATTGTGCATTTAAAAAATTTCCTGATTTTTAAATTTTTGCTGAGATTATTGGCATACTAAGTTCGAAAAACATATGTACCTTTGGGATGCAAAGTTCAGAAAAAATCCGACTTTGAAGGTATTAATACATAACCTGGGGGTACACATTTTGTGGGGAAACGTTTTTTTTTATAAATATATATATGCGACATATGAGGATGGGATTCAAAGAGTCGACTGGATGTCCCGGGTTCGGTGGTGTAGTGGTATGAAAACTGACCGACAGGCAGGAGGTCCAAGTTCAATTCCCAACCATTCCTTGGCTTTCTTTTGGCTTTCTGTGGTGCATAGCATGTATCACCAAAGTAGAATTTTTCCTGAACTCAGTATGGAAATAGCTACTTATATCATTCAGTCACCTATTCACGATCGTCTATATACAATAAAAGTGAATATTTTTTTTACTCAGCTATCCATTAGGTACTTCCTTGTAAAGTTTAAACTGTCTAGCGCCCTCTGTTTTGCTGGATCAGAAAATTCAGGAAAAACGACTTTTGCAAAATTGAATGATGATAGTGAATGATGCAGCCGCATCATTCACTATCGGATCTCCAAGCTGATATACTTTGTGGCGGGAATTTCAGGAACGCGAAGGAATGAAAACTAATGGAAATGAAATATATTATCAGGAAGAAGACACACGCAAAAGGACTAAATAAGAACCTGGGATCAATATCCTCCTCCTCCGCAAATTGGTTTCTTCGAAGAAAAGCCTTGGCAACAGCCAGACCTTCACTTTTTGGGATGTTTGTGTAAAGAGCAGTGACGTCTGCTGTGACCAAAAAAGGCAATACCTATTCCACATTCGTGGAATAGGTACTGCCCATTGGGATTCCGACTACTTGCTGAAAAAGTCAATTCCCAACTTGGATATAATTACATTCTAGGCTTGTTTTGAGCAGTTGAGAAAACCTTCCCTTGTCGATTTCACCTTTCTTACCAAACTTGCATCGAAAAGGCAGAAATCTCTCGAAAAGAGCAACGATGCAATCACGGAGTAGGTCTAGGGGAATTTTTGTAAACAGAGTGGTAAAATCCCATGATCTGATGGATTTGTCTGTTTTAATAATATTGAAGTTTCTTACAGCTTTTCCATCTCCTTTATAATTTTTTAATATTTTTTTATAATTCAATTTTCATCTTTGTAGGCGGGCTTCATCATTAATTTTATTATTATAATCATTATTATTGAAGTACGAAGTGGACTCAATTGCACACATCAGCCAATGCGATGGGTTGGTCGGCAAAACAGGACGCTTCTTATTTAAAGAATTTTTACTAGTAGCGGGGTCCTTTCCCCCATTGCCTAGATTGGTTTGGGTGGGAGAAGCACAATTGGTATTTCCTTTTCGCTATATATATATATATATATATATATATATATATGCAGAAGGTTTTCCCCTCCATCCAGCTGGATTTCGGACAATTGCCCGAAAACAAGTTTGAGCAAGGGGGCCCCTTCCCCTCATCGCATACAGTCGGAATTCGGACAATTGTCCGAAGCTCAGCTCGAATGAGAACCTCCAGTATTTCGGGGATTCGTCCAAATGGCAATT
>CAJPEV010003606.1:0-29339 GCA_905338385.1 Darwinula stevensoni | reverse complement strand
AATCAAAATAGGTTCAAGTCCCTAAAAATATATATATATATATATATATATATATCGTGGCTTCATCTCTCTCTTAGGGAATTCTTCTAGAGATTTCAAATCTTCACGGAGCATGGGAAGTTCCAAAAAGTGCTAAAAATTAACAATCCAAAAGATTCCTTATAACAGACAACTCAACCGGGATTATCAAGCAAGGTAGGCCTGCCAATTGATCTCTCGTCTTTGCGGTACGGAAAGTCACATATCGAGTTCCTGCTCTAGAACGACTAAATCATAAGAGTATATCGAGTATTAAACCGATCTGAACAAGAGAGACAGGATTGATTTGTCTATGAAGCACTGGGGTGACATGTATGTGTATGGCAGGCTGCCATGAATTGCTTTAAAAAAAAAGGACAAAAATCAAAGACAGAGTAAGTATATTGCGGGATCACATCTTTAAAATATTGGAAAGAAGACTTTGGTGACAAAGAAACGTGCCCAGACATTAATCATCAGCTGATAGATTCATTGGGCTAGATTAGAGGACTAGAAGCGCAGTCACTATGACAAGGACTGACACGAGAATAATTGTGATTCTTGCCTTCCGTACCTTCAGACGCCGGAAATAGGCATTGCTACCCAGGAGCCAGTGAAGTCGCCATTGTCAAGAGCACGATGCATCTCGACACAACGGCGCCGACGCCCTCGTTCTTCAAGTACCCGAGGGTGTCGGACAGGTCATCTTTGACAGTACTATATTTGTCGTGGTTCTAATTCTCGGTTGACTCCCATACGAGCTTCAATTGTTGAACGCGATGCAAATGCCGAGTTTCTGCGATCTGACATAGAGACCAATAGTGAGAAGCATATATCTCAATCTCTTCACGAATCATCAGTTTTGAGCAACTCTACGAAGATGGTGATCCACCGTGCAAGATCTAAATAATATATGTTGCATAAAATCAGACAAAAATGTTAAAAATGCATACGCGGGCCAAGGCAAGTACGTGGCATGGATGAAAAGAGTATGAGAGGGCGATATTCTGGGACATAGTTATTGCGCATTTCCTGTGTGATTCCTTTCTTACTTTTTCTTCATTTTTTGAACAGTGGGGCACGTGCCCTCTCTGTTGTCTTCCCCCCCCCCCCTTCCCGCCGCTACTACGCCACTGCAAGGCAAAGCCTTGAAGCTAAAAAGCTCCACTTCGACAAGTGCAAAGAAAGAGGCAGGGCCTCATGATTATGGATGAGGAAGAGGAGGGAGAGGAGGAAGAGGAAGATGAGGAGGAGGAGGAAGTGGACGAAGAGGATTCACAGTGACCTTGAGACAGAAAAGCTCTTCCACTGATTCACTGTCTCACTCATGTGAAGCATCAGATTCAAGGGTAACTTCGTTTTTACGCATTTGTCCTTGTGTCGCCTCAGCGATTTGCCCTTGTCAGCATGATTTTTCTCGGCTAGACAGACAATAGACAAAAACATTACCAAGATGAACTCTTAAAACTTTCTGCGTTCCTTTCTTGAAGATAAACATAAACCATGTGTAATATTTTCTTGCTCGAATTAAGTTTTCCATTAGTGGAGAATTTTACTTCTTTCAATCATGTGCATTCGTTGCCTTATTCTCAAAATGAATCGAGAAGGAACTGGATGGTTCCAGTGCGGTCCGTGCTGGATTCACTTTCTTGAATTTATTTCCCAAATGGAACGATTCTCCATAATAAACATGTTACCCTGAGTTTCACATATGAGACTCCCCTCGTCTACAAGTCCCTGGAAAATCCGACAGGAACAACTCCAACTCCATAACATGCAGCCATGACATGAATCATTCTCTCAACGCAACAGAAAATTTCATCGGGAAAATTGAACAGAAGAACTCGATGAGATCGTTTGGGGAAAGCCATTCGATTATGCAATAAATAATAGCCTTAGAAGCAATTGATGATTTCAATGGGTTAGTAATGAATTAAATGAAGTTTACACTTGTGCGCATTACTAAGTTAATGCAATGAGAAGCAACCGCTTACACGAAACATCACTTTTTACCAAACTCAAAGCAATAATCAATAAAAAGGTAAGCCTGACATCCTCGTTCGAAATTTTATTTTCAGACCACGAGAAACGTAGGTGATTAGATTTATACGAGTAATTAAATAATCTAGTTATTTTTTACATTAGCCTTTTTCATTTTAATGCAATATATTTGACCTTCTTTTACCATTTATTCACACGGAATTCAGCTCCAGATTGAATTAAATCGGCCTATTACCTAGTTTAGATTTATATTCCCCAATTTCACTTCCATTTCTGCCCTCCGAAAGTAAATATACCAGGTAGCACGCAACGTCGGACCCACGTTGGCTGCGAGTGGGGGAACGTGGGCCCACATCGCAGTGGCTGGTCCATGTAAGCCCCAGAGGCGGATACAGAAATTTTACATAGGGGGGGGGGGGCGGTTCCATAGTTCATGCAGACTCCCCCCCCCCCTGCCTTCCACCACTCCCAGCTCTATCGCCTTTTTCACTTCTCGTCTGGGGTAAAAACTTGAATATCTATTTCACAGGATCCAAGAAAAATTAATGTAAAAGCTATTTAAAAAGAACGGGGAAAAATAGAATAGTAATCTGGCCATAGGGGGGCGGTCCCCCCCCCCCCCTCCCCCGGATTCGCCCCTGGTAAGCCCTACATCGGGACTAGGGCGGCAGCCAACAATTTTTGACATGTCTCAGGATGAGACATCTATCTTATTTATTTGAACAAAAAGCTTCCCACAGCTGATGCCAGATGGCAATTATGTAGCCGCTATTTCAGTGGGATCAGGTAGTGACTCGTTAATTTTAGACCCCTGTACTTTTATGTAAACAGGTTAAACATTCCTAGGAGACTCCTGTTAATCGTGGAGGAGGCCTGGTTCCAATTGGGTCTTGATAGGGTGAAGATAGGGTGATAGGGATCAGTATTTCTGGATTGTGGAGGCTATATCCCCACCCCAGTAGCACCAGATATTGGCTCAATGCTGGACAGATATTGGGTACGTTGGCTACATATTGGACTATATTGCCAATATAGGTAAAATATTGGCTCCCCCAATGTTGCCATTCCATCATCGATCCAATATTGGACTGACGCGATGATCCAATGTGCAAGACGTCGGACATTTTTGAGAAATGTTGAAGTTCAGGCCACTAGATGGAGGTATAGGTCTTACTTTTAGCAAAATACACAGAAGTGGCCTTCCCTCCTTCCCTGTAATTGTCCCTCACGGGAGTGTTCAGTACCTCGTCATATCTCTCGCCTAGCCTCATTATAGCAATCAATAAACTCGGACATTCTATCTTAATTTTTTATCCGCAAATTCGAGACAGAATCATGGAGCCCAGGCCATAAAGAAGCAAATATTCCATATAAGAAACCTTACGAAAAAAACTTAAAATAAAAGCTGCGGGCTCAGTCATCCCTTCCGTCATCCTGGGGACAAATGAAGGAAATGAGAGATGGCATTCGCAGGTCCTCCGTAGTACAGTGAGGTGTGGACCTACTGAAAAGTTCTACAATGAGTACAACCTGGGAAAGATTAACCCTTTCGTGCATGGTATCCACTGTAGTGGACAACAAAGTTTTTGGCGATAAGTATGAGTTTTCAGCCATGGTGCTTATACCTCGAAACTTTTGGTGCATGCAGTCAACTCAAGGACACAATCTGTTCAGTGTTGCTTTCTAACAGTAGAACATTCGACTACTACGGCAGAGTACTTCCTTAAACGTTAAACCATGAATGGCAAATTTTTGTTTTGTTTTAAAAATTCATGCACGAAAGGGTTAACCCCTGTACTGTTCTGTGTCCCCTGCCCATTCGCGGGACAGACATGTGCATGGGCAAGGGGTTGTACTGGTACAGACCGTACTAGTACTGCACATAGAAATGCTTTCACCTTAGGAATTTCACTGGATAAAGAATTTAGGGGAAATATTAACGCTATTATTGGCCCGATGTTTTTCTGGGTAGTAATCCAAATAATGGTCCAAGATGGATGCCAATACCAGACCAATATGTATATTCCTTGGCAGTCGACATTGATTCAATATTTGGGTGCTACTGGGGTGGCCGTGTGCGATGGAGCAACATCTTGTCGAAGCGTCCAGTTATGTCGAAGACTTCTTGCTCGGATATCAGGCAACAATCCATCACCAAGAACACGTTGGCAGTAGTAAAGGTTGTTGACTTTAGCTCCTGGCTCGATGAAAACCACGCTGGTCTTACCATTCGCGAGACGCCGACAGAAACCATCACGCTGCGACTAAAATGTTCATGTTCGCGAATGAGTCTGCCTGCAGCAATGTCATTCTTGCGGTTGGCTCCGGAATAAACGCGATCATTCTGCGAGTTGATTGGTGTGGCTACTGTAAACGTCTGCTCATCAGTGAACCAAATACTTCGCACACTTCTTTCGTTTGGAAACCTTTGAGGCAGCTGCTGGCTTTTCTGCAAACGTTTAATCTTGGATCATCATTCAATTTCTGAGCAACAACACGCTTGATTGGTTAATTTAAACGTTGCTAAATTTTTTCCCGCGATGCCACTTCTTTAGCGCTCTCTCTTAGATTGGACTATGCAGTCTTTCGGACCTCAACGACGTACTCACCATCTGATTATTAATTTTATTTTCTCTTATTGCTAATAAGAAATTAAAACTGAGTTCTTCGTCTGTTGAAATTTTCTTACCTGCGGGACGCGGGTGTGGGCTCGTTTCACCATATTCTTCATTTTTTGCGTTCCCGTTATGTATGAATTGGATGCTGGGTCCAATGAACTCAGTGCGTAGGACTTGTTGCAAAATCTAGCGGGTATTTCCAGGGTGAGGATTCTTCTCGAGCTTGATGAAAGGGAAACTAATTAGCTAGCCTGATCCTCCCTCTTTGGCGGTCATCCCCTCTTCACTTTCACTATCCCTTTCGGTCATTCTCGTTTTCCATCGGCACCGTTCGCTGCCTTCACACCGTTTTCTCGTTTTCGCTCTCCCGTTGGATCTTCGGCGTGTCCGTCACGCGAGTTCCCCTTCACCGGTCGACAAAGGCCATCTTCTTCCATCGTACGCGCGCCTTTCGGCTTCTGGTCCACTCCATCTCCCGGCATGTGCGTCCGTGTCTCTTGGGGAGGCAGTCTGTTACCACAATTTGGTCACATACCAGCAGTGCGCAGGCGCCCGATTGAAAATGTTGACGAAAAGATCTCATTTCTCTTTGGCACTATCAGACACCTCTGTCGTCTTCTTCCAGTCTGGCTTTACTCCACCATGGAGTAAAACAGACATAGATTAATGAAATATAAAAACACAGAAGATGATCACATTTCTGGTTATATATGCTGTCAAACCTCGTTAACATGGTTTCGGGGAGACCGCAAATTCAGGTCGTGTTAACCCTAATACGTGTCAAAAGTGCAGTACCGATAACATGAACTGTTTCACGTGTCCCCGTCGGAACTGAATTATTGTTACTTTACTTTCAACACGAATTGAATCAGCAGTTTCCCCGAATTCTTGTTAATGAGGTTCGACTGGAGCCCGTCGTCTCCCAGGAGTGAAGTAAACACGTGCGCTGTATTCCATGCCATTCTTGTGCTTGGGGAGTATTTTCGAAATGCAACTTGTATTAGACCCAGCAAAATAAAATTCTGCATGTTTTTTTGAAATACTGGGCAGTCAGAGAGTCATTTTTATACTTGTATCTTGTATATAAGAGATGCTCTATTTAAATACACGCAACGGCGTGTATTATTATTTTTATACTTCATTTCACTTTTTTTAAGTAAAAAAATACCTTGAATACGGTCATCGATTTTGTCACAAGTAGCATACATTTTACCAGGATACGTTAATATTGTTCTGATGTTCTGGCAACCCTGGAGCAAAGGCTCGTCTAATTCGATCGAAACTCTGAGGCAATACGACAATCCTCTCTGGTGTGAAGAGAGAAAGGACTTGAAGTGATTGTGAGATCATCTTCGGGCTTCATTCAACCATATCTGACGCCCTATACCGTTAGACGGAAGAGCATGACATAGCTCTTCTCGAAGCTTTGGGTAATGGCCCAGAGATTAAAGCAGTTTCTGTGCTCCATCACCCCAATCCTCTTGAGAATTTTATGGCTTGACTCCTGAGAATTCAATTTGGGAAAGGGAAGTCACGTGACGATCGATGCCCTCCCAAGCGTCAATGATCCATGGAAATAATTTTTAAACTGAGGATAGGTCTCCCCAAGGGAGACATTTAGTGCACAGAAGGGAAAAGTATTGAATGAACTGAAATCGAGTTGCTGTTCCCTGCTATTTTCCTTGAAATTGCTCCGTTTACTCCTACAATGCCTACCTACCCTTGCAAATAAATAATTTATATGAAAAATTTGTAATTAAAACTCACGACAAACCAGTAGAAGACAGTCTTTCCCCCGAGGTCTGCTCATTCGCTCTTTTCTCCTCAATATGAAAGTTACCAATTTGGACTTTGAATGAGGCTGGACGAGGCTCAAAGAGCTAGTACTGATGTCAAACATGGACAACCGGGGAAGACAGAAAGTCGGATAGAGGAAGACATTATAAGGACGAAGTTTGAGAAATGCCAGATCCTCTACACTGTTTATACGAAGACCGCTGCGTCACGGATCCATCTACTTTAGGGGTCTCGTCCCGGGTGATAGAATTGTGAAAAAAGCCCCGGAAATGTGAGCCTGGAATGAAGTGGTAGAGAAGTGGACATACACCGCGGAAATGGTGCCTGTGATGTGGAAATTGACTTGGCTCGCAACGTTGGTATTCATTTCTTCCTTCCTGCTTGTGAGTGAGAGAGGTCGAAAAGTTTGGCACGACGGTGCTGCTTCTAAGAAGCCGCCGCCGCCAAGTCGAAGTCTCATCAGACCCATCCCATTCAATAATCCCATCCAGGAATCCTCACCCTTGCCGACTGAAGTGAAAGGTAACTCAACCCCAGCCCCGGACCCAAACACGACTGAGGGAATCGACTCTCATTCCGTTTCAGAGGAATCTCAAGAAACAGATCCAATCACACTCTCCCAAGGTGCTTTTCAGAACGTGAATTCAAGCTTTGGACGAGAGACAGAAAGCCTCCAACCTAATTTCATTCCTAATGAATATGACCTTCAGTCAACATCACCCGATAGGGAGTTGGAAAACCCAGATGCCTCTTTATTGGATTCCACTGCCGCGTTTCATGATTTAGCATCAAATGTTTCATGGGAAGATGTTACAAAAAATTCTGAAAACACCATGTTCGAAGGCATTTGGGATACCAATTCCTCTTATTGGTACGAGGACGGAATGGCAGAAGATAACGATACAGATTCCCTACATTCGCTCAAAAATGAGGCCGATGAAGATTCAAGTCAGCTTCAGCCCCCAGCAATCTTTGGATGGAGTTCAGCCTTTCAGAGTTTGAATAAGTTTGTCATTTTACTTTTTATATTAGAGAATATTTTTGAAGTGAATTCCACAAAAAGCCAACTGATGACGTCGACTTTCTGAAATAAAGCAGAGAAGGAAGTAGAGGTTGGTCGGAGAATCTCAATGCCATCAAAAAGTCCTGTGGAGGCCAGTGCCTCTCTTATGAGCTCATTACATCACTTGACGTTTATGAGGTGAGGAAATATCCTTCAACTGCTTGGGCAAGCACAGTCGTAGTGACTGAATCCAGACTCCTGGCCCAACTACAAGCATATCATCAGCTACAGGAATACTTGAATGGGACCAATGATCCAGGTGACAGTTTCTTAAACAGACTTTCTTGTGATTCTGCTCAATCTTGATGCAATGTGCTGCTCCATTGTCTGACAGGTCTCCAACTGAATGTCAGCTTCCCATTTTTGACTCAAATACAAGCTTCTAGGCATCCTGGAGTGCTGCAGGAGTTGATAGATTACACTATCTCCATTCCCCTCTTGGGACTGAACACAGAACCACCAAGACCACTAAGTCATGCAGTCTGAATCCCTGTGTCAGAAGGATCAATGTAATCATCATTTGGAGCAATCATGATTCTCACATTCCACCTCTTTTCAGATTCAAATTGATCGTCTCGAGAGCCACACTGTGTTTGTCCAGTCTTGGAGGTCTCTGCTGTGGCAAATGACAGAAGATGTAGTCAGAAAGAAATCAGAAGACTTCATGAATCTCTTGCGACTTCATGGGCATTCCTTCTTTGACAGATACACCTACTTGGCTCTTTATGCTCTGTGAGTGAATGAGAATTTATTAGTTGGATTATTGCAACATAATTGATGCCTTGAATCACCATTGCTCAGGCCCTGGACAGCAGAAGAGAGTATATATGAACTTTGGATTTATGGAAGTACACCAAGTCACTTTCCTCCAAGGGGAAACAGAAGAGGAAGGACCTCAGTATCAGTTGTAACAGATCCACCTCCTTCAGTCATCACTACACAGATGAAAAAGCAGCTCTGTCGAGGTATTTTCACAGAATTCCACCAGGTGATATAAATGTCTGCAGTTAGATTTCAGTGCCAAATATTCCTACTGAAAAACTTTTTCAACCATTGCTTGTATTTAGGGTTGGAGTGTCCTTCATTTGATGTTCTTCGAGTTTATTCCTATGGGATCCAAAAGAGGCGTTATTATGATGCCATGTTTGCAACATCCTCCCCTAATGACTGCAAGTTCACTTCTCTGTCAGTCTGGAGAGGACTCATGCCATTACATCTTTACAGACATGGCAAGTCACTCATAAATCTACAATTTTAACGAGAACTCTCTTTATGGAGCCCCAATGCTTTTAAAAGCTTACAACAACATATACCAGTAACCTGCCAAGAATATCTTGAGTAACTCCATGATCTTTTCTCTTTAGGAATCAACTCAAACCTAGAAGTGATAGAAGCCACACGTCCTGTGGGTCTGGTGAGGGTAGCAAACACAGGAGATCCTGAATGCCCCCGGAACATTACTGTTGCTTTCTACCTCCCTCAAAGAATCCAAGCAAACCCACCCCAGCGAGGCCCAGCAGCTGTAAGATTCAAGGTGTCCTTATTTTACAGGATTGAAGTGACAGACCATCATTACTATGCACATCAAATTTTTTCTCTCCTGGACCCTACAGCCTATGGTGCACATATCATACCTGGAGGATCTGATTGTTTATGTGTGGCCAGTTGGGGGATACCTCCTGGAGCCAAAACGTGTTCATGCAGAGCTGCAGCGCTTTAGAACCCGTCTCACACAGTTTGGACTCTGCTACTATTATCATGAATACTATATTGCCATATATGATTTCATTGTACGCTTTCACGGAAGACAAAATGAACTTTGGGTTTTGGCCAAAGCATGTGACAATGATGACATCTCACCTACTGAATCATATAGCAGAGCTGATCAAGACTGGAGATGAATCAAACATTTCACCAATCCATTTACTTGATGATTATACCTTCTGCAATGATGCTCAAAGCAACTTGTGTTTCTTTTTGAAGATGTGCATAGTGCTAGCTCAAGAAATGAAGGTACATTGTTCCTTTCAACAAATGAAAATTGCTTACAGCACCGACATTTTTTCCTTTCTAACAAGGGAGATATATATTGATAGCTGGAGGACTATGAGCGAAATTATACAGGAATATAGTCTATTTCAGACCACCTTACTCACAGCCCATGAGCAGGCTAAAGTGAGCAATTGGCAAGAATGGTCAGTCTACATGCAGAGCATTTGTTGCAGTCTGCATGTTAACATGTTAAGAACACCAAAGAGAACGTCTCCACTCATAGTGCTGATGCAAGTTGGTATATTCATGCATTGAATTCTATTCATCTCATTTTGAGCTGGTGGCTAATTGTGTTTCATTGGAATGATAGATAACTCAAGCTTTCAAATGATGTACAATTTCTCATAATTGCAGCAGGGGATACTGAGCAACTAAGATAAAAGTTTGGAATGGATGAGCTACAAAAGGTAGAGATTGGGGAGCTTTTCTTTCTTATACACCTCCACATATTGATATTATCAGAGTTATAATGCCAACCATAGAGTAAGCTCCTACTAGCAATTATTAAATGTTTAATGATCAAAGCTTTTCCATATCAACTCACATTTAACTTAGACAATAGTTTCATTTTCATCATTTTATCAATCTCCCATTTTAGTTCAAATATATTATTTCAAATTTATTACATCATATTTGATCATTGGTTACCATCCTAATAGCACAGTATATAGGACCAACTATAAGCCCTGCATCTATGCAGATACTTTCATTTAGCAGTAATTATTCATGAATTGTTTCACTGAGGTTCATTTTTATAGTTCAAATAAAAGATAAGTTTGATCCTTAAGTTGTAATCAGAATGATAATATTCAGTCACATCCAATTTGTTTACTGGTATCTTACCTTAAACTTTTCAGAAAAATAAGCACCAAAATTAACTAAATGGCATCACAACAATATTCACCTACAGGATGGATAAGCTATTAAGCACAGCATGGGACTAATAAAGTTCTTCTGATAAATCATCTCAGAAGAGTGCTCTGCTGGTACAGGTTCCATCTAAAATCAATTCATCCAACCTGGTACTCCAAATGAGCAGGGAATTTCCATGTCCTCAATATGAAAAGAGAGAAAATATCTAATTATTATCTCATTGATGAACTTCATCACTGAAATTGATGAATATCAATTTCAGCTCCCTTGGCATTGAGACTTGTTACCAACATCAGAGATTATCTTCATTGTCAAGTGACAATTTGAGGTAGTAATAATTGTTGACAAAAGGAAGAACCATTATGCATGCATTGTTGATAAATAAATCACTCCTGATTCAACTAAAGCTGAACTAGATTTTTATTTACTACAATATGATAATTTTTCAAAATACAAATGGCAATGCTTGAACTCATTAGGCTAGATGCAATAAATGTTATCTCATAGGGAAAACCATTGCAATTGGACACAGAAAAGGCACAGAATGATGATCATTTCTTCTTTTCCAAAGATGGTGACTTGTTGGTTTCAAAAACAGTCTTTGGAACAAACTTCCTCTCTTTGAGACTTTCATAGTGCAATGGGTCCTTTGCTTCTTTCAGGATACGATCGTCTCTGACTTCCTGGATGCTTTCCTGATATGGTGTGTACCTGGACATAAAATGACGTAAAATAGGCATTTTTCCTCATGGAAAATATAGTAGGCATTATTCAAATTTAAAAAAGCACAGGAAAAACTCCAGCTCACTGGATGTCATTTTGCCCTGGGAAAATGATGTTCCATTATCAACTATTGCAATTGAACACATGGGCTAGCTATATCCTGCAATTACTTCAATGTCAAGGCAAACTATGCCAATTACAGGTGCAAGAGCAGGGATGCCCAAAATGCAGCTCACAGGCAGCTACATGCTGCCTGTGAGCCACAAAGTGCCTCAGTGAACATTCACTTTGGACACGCCTGTGTAACAGTCTCAGCTTTGCCTCCAATGACTCCAGCTGGCCTGAGCCTGGAATCCCCATATCTCCATCCCAATCTCCCATTTCCTACTTTTGTAGTTTTCACTCCCTGAAGAGGGAGGCTTTATACCTCTGAAATGTCAGGTTTATCCCCCCCCTCCCTTTTCAAGAAATTGACCAATTGTGAGTGTCCTGTGCTGCTGTTTTTACCTACTTTTGTACTATGAACAAGTTTCTAACTCCAATTGTTTCTAAGAAATATTCTTTGCTTAACTTCCCTCTTTGGCCCTTCAATCTGTCAGTAACCTGGATGTCCTTGATAAAAATGAGTCAATCAATAGGTTATGTAATTTTTGACAAGCATTGCTCAACCCAGATGATCTCAAGACTCCTAAGCAAGAGAGAATGAATTGAAATCATCATATTTACTATGCCATATATAGTAACAAGAATGGCCAGATATGAAATTCCCTTATCATAAGCCAGGGAACTTCTGAAAAGTATGTGAAAGTGAGGCATGAAAAACCCAATCAACCAATTAACCATCCATCAGCAAGATGTCATTGCATGCAACTGATACAAGTGCTCTTATTGAGAGGGACAAATTTAATCCAAAAACAGGGCAGAAGATGAACATTCTGCTTGCACTGATGAGACTCTATCTTCATCTTTACCTACATCATAACATTATTTCAGCAGAGGTCCCAAGGAAAAGTTTGGATTTAAATATGCTGTATGGTACTTACCATATGGAATTCAGTCATAACTAAACATCTGAAAGAGAATACTGTCCAAAATCCAGCAGTTTTAATTGGGTTACATTTTGGAAGAATCTGAAGAATAACCTTGGAACTCGTCAGCTTTTGCCTAGCCATGTTTCTAGTCTCCAGGACAGCCATTAAATAACCAACACTTTGACTCAGGTTTCAATTCCAAGGTTTAGGTTTGGTTTCAGATGTATTTTCAAAGGTGTACATCAATGGTGTAACTGCTTCTAATGAGAAAAAAATTAAACCAAAAATGAAAGGCAATCAAAGACAAAATTGACCATCTTTACTTCTCTTTCATTTCTTTCTGATTTCTGAAATTGTACTTTTGCTATTACTATATTTTTATTTGTGCATACTGTGCTTTATATGGCTGCACAGTCTCAATTTCTATTTTCTGCTTTTTCCCTGTACTTTATATTTTCTTGTTTCCACTTAATTTTTGTAATCTTCTATGTGTTTTATATTTTCCCTTGTGGTTTTTATTCATTTTAAATTTATTTTCTACATGAAATGAAGATGGATCTAATCCCAGGCAAAGAGCAAACCAAATTCAGAAGAAACTGGCTCTCTGAAATTTTGTCATCTCTAAGCTTAGGCCTGCACATGGGAATAGGACAGTGGTTGTCTCTCCCAAATGAGTACTGTATTAGTAGATTCTATTCAACCCACTTCTTTGACCTATTCTGCCTCTCACTCTTTCTCTTGGGACCCAGCTTCATATTAAATAAATAAAAAAATATTGGGAAACTTTCCATGAATTACACTTTACTTCCATGTTTCATCCTCTGGTAAGAGACATATTTTATCATGGAGTTGAACCCAGACTTCCTTCACTCTAGCATGAAACCTTTACCACTGAGCCAAAGCCATGCACTCAACAGGTAAGAAGTTAGTTATATCTGTCAAAGGCAAATCTTGGATATACTGATCACTTGTTAGGAGGCATTTATAAACTAGATGCCATGTGCAACTGAAAACTCACTCCACTCTGATGTCTATAATCATTCAAATGCAAAAAATAAGATTTAGAAACACCTCTAGGATCTGCTCAAGCAAATAATGATAATATAAATATGAGGCCAGAAAGGGTTGTCAGGAAGCATGAACAAGGGACCACTGGAGTCATGGTAAGCCCTCAGGTATTTAAGAGAGCCCAATGGCTTAAGCTTGTTACTTGTCCCTTGATGTAGTGTCTGCGATCACTAGGAATTCACCCACTAAAGGTTGGAGGATTGCAGAACTAACCTAGCATTTGGTTAGAGACTAAATAGGAAAATTTGGCAATGAAAGATGAACCATCAAGACAAGGCAAGGCTCTTAAGGCTTTCCCTTTAATAGGGTGATTTTGTAAACTGGCATGAACAATTATGAGAAGCTTTTCTCTCCAAATTTGGTCTATGCCATAGGCTAAGAAGGAACATGAAATGACACCTAGGAGAACAAAACTTTCAATTGGGTTTCTACATTTTCTGCAATGCAAGTTGGCTTACTTGTCAGAAATTCTCTTCTCAACCTGATATCCAATCACACCAACAGCTGCTGCAATAGGTAGAGTTATGTAAGGTGCATAGGTTCTGAGGATTATCCATAGTGCGGGCAGCACCATCTCATGGTAAAAAATGCTTTGAAGATCAATAACAGCTCTGTTAGACTGTAAGAATGTGTGGCCTTCCTGGGCCTTGACCTGGAAGCAAAAAAGCAAAAAAAAAACAAATGCATTTAAGCACAGACATAAATTTCACAAGCCTAAGACTGTCCTGACTGACGTTTTTCTTTTCACTTACATTATATGAATTTGATCCTAATGTATGACAATGACAGAAGAGGGTAGCCTACGAAATGATGACATATCTTTTTTTGGTATTAAAGCAATATCGTTTTGTGTACATAGTTGACATGAATGTAACTGGGAAGAACACTGTTTGGAAAGTTTTTTTTTGTTGCCAGGATTCCACCTAAATGTGTAGGCCATGTGGCACAAATGGGAGCTAGAATTTTTCCAAATTTTCTCGGGGGAGGGAGAAAGGAAGATGTATTTAGGCCCTAGTGTATTCAGGCATGGACCTAGACCAAAGTTACCGTCGGAATATAGCCCATTTCCAGTGTTTGCGGAGGTATTTATTCTTATTTGATAGCTTAAGGGCGAAAGTAAGGCAAAGGAACGTTATGGTAATCAGATTATTTCGCTCTGAAAGTAATCAGTAATCAGATTACACTCAGACAACTTTTTCTTGCCACAAAATCGTAGGAAATTCATATCCACAATCTGGGAAGTGCAGAGAGGGCAAAGGCGTAGCCGGTAGGAGTGTGACGTATTATCAAAGATGTCTGCGCTCTAAGAACGAGTGTGTATTCAGCCGTGTGCGAGTCACGTGCAGGAAGCAGAAGGGTTGACCAAAGAATTTGAGAGCTCTTATCATGGCCAAAGAAGCCGTCCATGCTAATCCCTTTGATGACGAGTTGTCCTTACTTGAAGTTGATTCTTCCTTCCAGACTCTTCCAAGTAGGCCTGTCCAACTTTCTCATTAAAAAGCCGAATGGAGACTTGAGCAAGGGCTGATATTTTGATATTTCCAATATAGTTTGCTGGATGCATGTGTATCAAAGTTTAATCCAAGTTGCTAGGGAATCACTTCACATTTTCCTCCAAATGACCAGACCTTTTGGACAGGGACTGGGGGATGTCTTTTGCCACTGAATCTGCTCGCAAATTTCTCGTGAATGGAGGAAATTGTAGACTGAAGATGATTTATAGCAAAAATAGCTCAAATATTCGCTTTTCACTCGAAATGAACTCTGGTAGACATCCTTCTTGCAAGGATAACTTTTCCACTCTTCCACTCTTTTCCATTCATGTACCAGTATGATTGGTCCAATAGAAACGTCAAAACTAGTACTTGAAGCTGGCTTGAAACAATTCCATCTCATCCATAAACCTTTAAAGACAGAAAAATGTAATGGTAAAGGTGTTTTTTAATCAATTTGTATAACTTTTTCTTCTGAAACAGGAAATATGCAGCACATCATATGTGATCCTTGGTGTGCTCCAGTCATTGAGGCAGTTTTCAGTGGAAGGATACAGGAGTTCTTGCAGAATCAAGATGAAGAGTATGCCTGCAAAATTGTCCATCATGACTCTCCATTTAGTTTTGGTTTTTCTTTCATGGCTGTTACTTCCTCTTTTTTCAGGTCATGGCAGAGGACTCTATGCCTTGGGATATCCTGCTTGCAATTATTCATTCAAGCAAATTACACGGGTCCCCAACTGGATCCATCGTGTTTACCCTTGGAGATAAGAGATCATGCAAAGCTGGAGGCTTCAGTGTCTTTTCTTGCTTGTGAAGATGGAATTCATCACATGACCAAATATCCTGAACTTATGTGGATAGCCAAGGTTATCCTCATAGATGGCTCATTCACTTCTCATCTCCCTGTGAGTTCCTCCAGTTGGTTGATTTTGTACCCCCAGGCTGATTTCCTGAAGACTGTAATTTGAACAGATGGTGTATCCTGTCATTGGCTAATGGGCATTTTCTTGCTGGTATATCTTTTTTTTTTGCATGTTGTGTCAGATATCTCTTGAAGGAGTCTCTGGAGATTATCCTTAACCCTTTCCCTGGCCGGGATATCTGAACACTTTGAGGATGTCGACGTAAAAATTACGGTGACACCAGGGAAAGGGTTAACTTTGGAATCAATATGTTGATCATATTAACGAAGTTTAAAAATAATGCAGGATAACCATGGCCACAATACAAACTTCTATCTCACCATACATCCTCCTGGAAAATTCATAGTTGTCATATGTTGATGAAGAGTTTTATGTCTTTTTTGTGCTAATTTTGGTTTTAATCTACAAGTCTTCATTCCTGATTCATTGTCTTTGAAACTACTTCCATATAGTCCATTCAAGACACATACATATCTGTAATTGATGACAGGTTCAGAAGGGCACAATAGAGGGTATTTATTTTTGGAATTAAAGTCACAATGAAAATTAGGAAAGCTTTTCCTCATAGGGTATTATCTGGACCTTGGATTGAAATTGAGAAGTTCAGCATTTTTCCAATCATTGTGGGTTGGTGGGAAACTGAGAAAAGTATTTTCATTAAAGTAAATTTTTTAGATTTTCTAGCATACAGTGACTTCTTAGATTTCCTAGGTTTCCTCTACAGTTGCTGATTAGCTCAAAGATCTAACTGTCTTCACTCAAACTGCAACCTTATATGCCCATTTAAAAAGAGAAAAGTCTTATTATATATGTTTTTAAGATCTGAATGATAGCAAGAAGGGGGGAGTCAGCTTGATTGAGATTCAATGTAGTTTATCAAGTATTCAATATTTTCTAATTCTATTTGCAGACTCATGGAATTTGGAGCTTGAGGTGCATTCAGGTAATGCAGCAACTCCTTGAAGAGCCCAGTCCAACCCTTCATTCCAAGGCAGAAAAGGTCGTAGGGGAATTGCTATCCTCTGATTTCCTGAAAGAGAATCCCCTGCTTCATTCCATATTTGATCTAGAGGTGGCCTGGCACTACCTTTCATATGGATTTGTTGGGAAAGCACAAACTCACTTGCAGTCATGTTTGAAGAGCATAGGTCTCAGTGTGAACCTCACAGGTAAGCCTTGATTTTATATTGAATCTACAGAAGGCCTGTAGTCCACTTATTTTTCATGAAACATATATGAAATCCAAATGAAAATGTGATCCAGGTAAGATGGGGAGGAGGACAAAATTTCAAAAGATCCCTATGGCTCAGTTGACCATTGATGTAGGCAAAGCAAAAGGTGAAAATGCTGCTGAAGGTCTTCATCTACATTCTGCTCATCTACCAAAGGTGAAAAATGGATTATGGTTGTCTTGTCTATACAAGGTGTTGTTTTTTTGTTTTTGTTTTCCCAATGTTAATTTTCACTTATGGAAACAGGATGTTGCCTTGGATGATGATGTGAGACTCGATAAGGTCAAATTTGAAGACTTTGTTTCACAAGGAAGTCAACAAATAACAACCATGGATCAGGCTGCTATTCTCACTCTATGGTTTGTTAATGTTTTCAATTGAATTACCTGTACTGTACCTGAACCATTGGTATTCTTGTTTCATTTCTCTTCCCTTAGTATAGGGATAATTTATTTCATGCCTATTCTCTTTCTACCTATCTTAGTGCATTGAAGCAGCAATCCAGTGCCAAGGATGATCTTTCTGTTGAGGAACTTACTACCTATCTCAGTGTAAGGACATTGTAGTTAAGATCAGTTGCTATCAATTGTCCTGGCAGTACCTTGCAAGAAGCATGGGAATTGTCTTTTTAGTGTGTTCTAGAACAGCCCTACTGCTGGTCAATACACTTCTCCGCTCTTTGGATGCGGAGTCTGCTTGAGGGTTCTGCCGATCGGACAAGAGAGCGTGCCATGCTTCAGCTCCAGGTCTGGCTCTTTGGTCTTATTTTTTATCTCTAGACTCGAAATAAAGTTTTTAACATTACTCTGACATTGTAGGAATTGGCAGATGCTGTGAATCGAGAAGAACCACCTCCACAAGATCGCCTTAGGTATTTCTTCCAATGTCGCATTCCAACTGTATGGAATCTCCAGGTATGGTGTTTTTTTACATCATATCCTCAGATCTCAAGGATTTGTTCTTGCCAGATGACATTCTGTTCAAATTAAGTGATTTTCCTGCAGAGAAAGCTGGGTCAGAGTCTCATGAATGTTGGAGCAGTAAAAAGTGCATTGGACATCTTCCTACCTCTGAAACTGTGGGAGGACATCCTGGCCTGCTACTACCTTCAACAGAGGAGAGACAAAGCTGAAGAGATAGCCAGAGACCTTGTGGAAAAGGATCCAAGTCCAAAACACTGGTGCATTCTTGGGGATGCAACTAATGACATCCAGTGTTATGAAGAAGCATGGAAAGTGTCTGAAGGCCATTATGCTAGAGCCAAGAGATCCATAGGCCTCCTGTTTTTTAAAAAGAATAAGGTATTGTTTAATCTGCATCATTTTCTCCTTGGGTTTTGTAGCATGTAACATTTGGATCCTGTGGTGCATCTTTCACAGTATGAAGAGTGCATCAAACCCTTCCAAGATAGTCTGCAAGTAAATAGCCTGCAAGTAGAAGTCTGGATGAGGCTGGCTTTTGCTGCCTTGGAGACCAGCAAGTGGGAAGTGGCAGCTTCAGCCTATCGGATGTGTGTCACTATAGAATATGATGTATGACCAATCTCAATAATCTTCCCATCTTGCTCTAAGTATTAAGAGTCAATAAGGATGAATTTCATTTTATTTATTTATTTATTTATTTATTTATTTATTTATTCAGAACTTCCAGGCCTGGAATAATCTGAGCAAGGCGTACATGAATCTGGGACAGGCAGAACGAGCCTGGAAGACTTTGCAGGAGGCAATTCGATGCTGTTATGATGACTGGCACATCTGGGATAACTTCATGTGGGTCAGTCTACAATCTGGACATCTCAGTGAGGTTTGTCTTCTCCTTTTCTTTTGTTTCTTGTTGGCTTTCTATGTATTGTATGTATTTACTTATGTTGGTACTAATTCTGTTTTTTATTGTACAGGTTTTTGAGGCTCAGAATCGTCTTCTTGATCTCAAAGATCGACATGTTAATGTTGCAATCCTTGCCAAAGCAGTAGACCACCTTTTGGATATGAGGAGCAATAATGATATTCATTCTCCGCTTGAAAAGGCTATCAAACTTCTTGGTCGCATCACCAGTCAAGTATGTTTACTCTTTACAGTCAAAAGTTATGTTTTTTCCCATAATTTTTTTTGCATTATGATAATTCATTCATTAGAATATTTAACTTTTCAAAATGATTGAATATGGTCATCTTGGTGTACTGTGCCCTTAATAGGTGACAGCAGAGCCCATGCTATGGTTGATCTATTCTCGACTCCTGAGCATGAAAGTTGATAAGACAGAAGAAACTCAGCAGAGATCCATGCAGTATCTTTCAAAGGCATTGCATTCTCAACTTCAAAGACCCAATGTCTTGTCAGATATACCATCCACCTTGCAGACAATTTCATTTGCAGAAGAACTTGGCCAAGGTACTTATTACCCTCCTAACTCTCAGCTCTGGTGTCATTCAAGTATTGTAATGCAGTAGGGCCTAACAATAGCCAAAGTCACAAGGAGAGAGAAACAATTCTCTATTTAAGTTTCAAATGAAACTAGGAAAACTGCTGTGGAAGACACAGTTATGTTGGCAACATCTTGCATTTTGAGAAGTTAGGGAATGGATTTCTGCATCTTCACAGATTGTGGATACACTGGCTGCATGTGATACATCATTCTGTAGCCAGATGTAAATGATAGATGTGTGAATAGGCACATCCAAAGTAGAGCAGGGAAGTGTGATTCAGTTTCTGGAGACAGAAATTGTGATTGGTTAACTCTTCCTCTCTGTTGTTGGATATGATCCAACATTGCACTTTACCAGTTCCACTCTGTTGCTCGGAAAACATCAGACATTAGAAGTATTTCTAAACATCACAGAAGTGAGTAAAGTGTTTGTTTCTGTACCATTTGTGTTTTTTTCATGTTTTGATTAAGCATGCAACAGGCAAATTTCACTGCAAAACCAACCAGAGCTGGTGAGGCTGCTGGCCATGTAGGATGCCACAGTGGAAAGGGCAAATAGTTTGTAGTGTGTGGTGAGGGTTTTTGTGATATTCCTTGGTGTATGATTGATGCCACAACTTTTGAGAGGATGCTTTCAGGATGCCTCAACTTTTGATGGGACTGCTTCACAGCATAGTGTGACTGCATCATCCAACAACCCAAGCAGTCATGGACAAGGATTTAGATGGATCTGATGTTCATAGGCACCTGCTCACAAGATGTTTTCAAGGAAACCCATTAGTTGTCCTTGACTTGACTGTCAACTCATAACATTGTCATTGGTGATGTCTAAGGCCTGGCCTGGCTATTAGAGGTGTTTCACACTTTCCCCACCCAGTCTAAAGCATTGGCACTGAGCATACATAAGGGAATAGTGGCAAACAGCTCTCATCATATACTGCACACAATCACCAATAGATTTTATCTGTGTTTGTGACATCTACCTCTAGAAATTGAGTTGTACTTCTAGTACTCTTCTTTGGACATGCTTGCTATCACATCCACATTCCCATTTGACACAGCACAGGATAGTATGTACAGCTAGATAACCGAACTGTGTGCAGATGCAGAAATGCACTCCCTAACCAGACCTGAATTAGCAGGATATGTCTAACACAACCACAGCTTTCATGGCAGTTTTTTTTTAGATTCATCTGAAAAACCCTTGTATTTGAATTATATTCTTTTCCTCAGAGGTGGCCTTCATACATTGATTTACAGCTTCCTCTTCAGGTTTACTGGATTGTAGTCATGAATTCTGATGACTGTTTCTTAATTTCCAGGTGTGGAATCAGTTGCATCCCAATGGTCCAACAAAACCCAAAGTCTTTCTCAATTGAGCTCAGCCAAGTTGTCCATCCAGGGGCTTATTTCAAGGGTCAAGGTCAGTTTTCACCTCTTCAGCACTACCTTATTATTGTAGAAGCATTTCACAAGTGGTTCCTTGGAGAGATGAAGCTAAATTTGTATGAGGTAACCCATGAAGAAAAGACACATTTGTTTTTTCTGTTATAACAGTAACTTTCTGTACATGTTGTTGGCATATGCACCTCTTGAAAAATAACTATTTTTGGAGTTTTTTTGCCAAGTTCCAACTTAGTAGCATCAGCTTAGTAATGCTAGGTCTGGCTGACAACTCTGTATTGTTACATGGTCTTGAGAAAAATGGGGTCAGAAGTTGAAACAGTTAAAGAGTGCTTAAGGTTGTGTGATTTGCTGAAACCAAATTTTTTACTGAAGCTCAGAAGTGACTCTATGCTACTTTTAACAAATGCTGGGTTGCTGCATGGAACAGAACAGGAACTCCTGAGTTTGCATTCACAATTGAAGGAAATGAAGAAACAGTGAAAGAACTATTTTACATTGTCTTTGATTGTCATTTGCACTCAATGGTTCATGCAAGAGCCCAGCATTTGATGAAATAAGACATCCAATTGCCTCTGAGATTCAGTAACACTTTTTGTTTCTGCACACAACACAAAGTTGCTGAGCTCGTCAACAGACAACTGTCCTTTCACTCCCATATTCCTCAAGCACACTCCATAATGCATAGTTGTTAAATTGCCCCTTGTGTCACTTGAATGACTATTCAGCCTTGTGGAACAAAGCGAACAAATTTTTTTATACAAATAATGCACTACTTTCATGATGTGCTTTTCCTGACTATGTATATGGAAATTTACTGTTTTATTATAAAAGAGGCAAATATGTCAACATTTCATGTGCTTTTGTTTGAGGTTGTGCTTCAGATTTCAAGGTACTGGTTCTGAATTCTAAATTCGTTTTCCTTCACAGCAACAGCACACAAAAGCAGAAACAGGAGAGCTTCCTCAAGAACTCCAGATCCCCATCAGTGATCTAGAAAAGTTATCATCATCAATCATTGATGCAATTTCTGGATTGAAGAAACTTGAATCCTATGATTTGGTGTTTCATTTTTCTCTCTCTGTGAGACGGTAAAGAAAAGAAAGTCCACCTTCCTGATGTGTGGGAGTAAACTGAAGAGAGAGTGATGGATCCATTTTGGCCTTGAGTTACAGCTGGATTGCCAAGAATCTAGAAATCCCTTGGCACTTCTGCTAAGAGGAGCTGCCAATCCCACCCAAGTACACTCGTTCAGTCCTGTCTAAGTGGCGTTTAAAAAAGGAAAAAAACAAAACAAAACTTGAGATCTCTTTATCTCCCACAGTAAAATGAGGGTGTTTTTTTTGGTCGTTAAACACATACCAGAATTGAGAAAATATCTTATTTTGGGATAATAAAAAATAATAAATGGCTAAAGACAGTTCTCACTTGATTCGAAACTTGGTGGTGCTGCGAGAAATCGTCTTAGTAGAACCGCTTCCTTCCATTGCCTTACGAATTCGAAGGGGCTCAATGAATTGACGTATTCTAAGGGAATCAAAGGTTTCAATAGTGCTTCACCTTCGCAACATACTCTAATAATTTTTATGAACGTTTAATATATATTCCCGGGAACAAATAATAGAAAATGATAGAATAAAACCCGACAAAAAAAAGTTCGGAATCCACTTTAAGACTCAGCAGCTAAAGGGTTAAACTTGCAATTCAAACGATGAAAGGCTCGTTCATAGCCTCCTATTCCAAATCGTTCGAGACTGAGCATTAAGGCTAATGGGATTAATAATGAAAAAAAAAAAACATTTTCAGGAAAGTTGCACTTATCCACTAATGCAATTTCGAAAACAAGTACGACCTTTCATGCCCTGATGCATGGTTTGCTACGTTCATTCTGAGTCTGGCACAGGCTGGCCCGATTGGCCGACCCGACCCCAACCGCGGGCCGTTTTAGGCCGCAATTCCAAGACATCTCGTCCAGTTGAGTCTGGCGGTGATATGGTTGACGACGGGGTTTTAGATCGGGCCTGGTTCGTCCAAACTAGCCTATGTCAGACCGTTATTAGTCGGCTGTTAGTGCTGGACAGTTGTTAGTCAGGCGGCTCTGCTTATTAGAATACCATTGCGCGGTCCTCTTTTTAACCAGATGTATTGTGAAAAACATCACTTAAAGGAATACATTTTTCGAGAAAGTGAAATAATTTTTTCAATAGCTGAAAAAAGTGTAATTTGCCTCTTCTACGTTCTCAGAAAGTTCCCAAAGTCCCCACTGGTCCCGTCCCTCCAGCCCCACCCTCGCCCCGTGGAACTAGGGTCATGAGAAACTTCCATTTGAATTTTTCATGAACCGAGGGCGGGGGCAGGAGGGAATGTAAGCACACCCTTTCTAATAAATTGGAGTGCAAATATAGGCTGGAGATGTGGGAACCTGGCAAAGTCTACCTCTTTCAGGTAATTGTTAAAGCAAGTTTACCTGGACAATAAAATAGAGCTTATAATCAACACATCTGCACATTCCGATTTGAGCATTGGGAAATGGAAAGACCTCAGCTTGGCTTATAAGATTGCAGTACTGAATACCCATCAGAACGAATAAAGACTAATGTACAGAAGGAAATAGAAAAATACGAATGTACAAAAACTTAGAAAAATTACAAGAAATTTAAAAAATAAACGACGAGTGCGGAAAAATGTTATTCGCATTTTAAATAATGACGAATGCGCGCAAACGGGTACCGTACGTCATCATTCATGAAGTACAAATAAATATTACAGCACGATTATTTCGGTTATTGGAATACTCCGGATCATCGAATTAAGTTCACTGGCCCCAGGAGTATTCCAGTCGATTGTACTGATCACGGTGTCACTGTAAAGGAATGTCTCCAACCGCTTTCATCGGCGATAGTGGCCTAAACCACATCTTTCCTAAAACCCTGAAAAATGAAAAAATATAGAGTGGATAAAAAAAAACTAAAGTTGCCTTTGCTATCCATTCTCTTGCGCCTGCAATAGTAAAAATTGCCGTAAAAAAAGCACATTCTACTGTAGTTTGTAGGATCTCATGGTCAGTGGTCAAGTTTCTTCATAATTTTCAAATGCAATCACCAATGTGAACAAATGTCAGGAGAAATGATGCATCTTCTACAAGACAGAAGGACAAAGTTTGCAGTATACTCATTCTACGACATTGTCGATCATTAAAATTTGCACTTACCAAATTTCCTCTATCATCCTGGATTGGGTGGGGAGCGAGAGCAAGCACGAGCAGTTCTTTTTCTACCCTTGCACTACTAGCTCATGTAATAGTCTTCTGTTCAGGGTGTCGTTGCGGATCATCACCTTGCAACTTGCAAAAGAAACCCGCCTTCTTACGAAAATAAAAGTGTGCGTACTATTCTAAAGTGAAGTGCCTTTCTTAAGGCAAAATTTATCCGTTTCCATTCCTGTGCAACGGTAAGATCTAGAGAAAAATTACGTTGCTTGCTTGGCTTTTTTTTTCATCCACTGTATTATTATAGGGAAGAGAAGGGAGCCAATCGGAGGAAATTACATTGAAACCAGCTGGTCACACTGTCTCATCCTTTTATTATCTATAGATACTGTATAAGGGCACCTGTCATGGAGACCGTAGATTCGACTCTTACGTTATCACAGCAGAGATGCTGCACGTGAGGGAATTTTTTTTATCTCTCTCTTGATTCAGCCAGTAGTGAGATCTTCCACGCACAGAAGCACGTGGCGACGACGTAATCATTCATTGAAGGTGACAACCGAAGACGACGCATCTTCCGGGGCCAGGTGACGCACGCCCTTGCTACCGGAGACGCGAGGAGGGAGGGGAATAAGAAAGAAGGAATTATGAGCTCATCGATGCGGTGGAACGTGTCAGAGTAAAACATTCATCGGTAGACAGATGCCGCGCTCTGGTCCGGGAAAGAAATCTTGGAAGAAATCCAGTTTTCTTGGCAGTGAGAAACAGAGAGAGAAAAGACACGCGTACACCTTTTCCCTCCATCGCTTTTCTCTCTTGTCGCAATCAGACTTGTGCAAATGCCACAGCCGACATCATGAAGCAAACGAGGATGACTTGAAGAAAATTTGTGGAGGCAGTTTTGTTAGCGAGGGATTCCATAATACTTGCTCCCGGATTCGGTGCTTCCGTACCTCGACCGGGGGGGCTGGTACTGGGAGAAGTACTGTCACTACCGATGACCGCCTCGGTAGACCTGGTCGTGCTTGCCCCGAGAAGAGCCGGGCAGGGGAGGCGATCCTTCGGGATGAGAAGCAGGGTGACCTGGACCCCAAGAACGTAGGTGGTCGTCTCGTACACGGGATAGCCGTGTTTCCCGTCCTTCTTGATCACGTTGTCGTAGTCTGGGTCAAGGTAGCAATGGATGGAGGAGAGGGACGAGTTGAGGATGCTGCTCTCGGATTCCGTCAGCAGCTCATACACCCATGACAGCCGACAGTCGCACAAGAGATTGTTTCCTGAAAGTGGAAATAACCATGGATCGTCGACGAGAAAACGAAAACGCTACGCTAGATAGAGGGTTCCCAGCTTAAGTAAAAGAAGAAGAAAAGACCATCAGTAAAAGAAACAATGAAAGAAAGTCTGTTTGTTATTAAAAGAAACGTACACAAACTCATGCTAAAGGGCAGTTCAGGTAAGGAGAAAATGTCTGTTTCCGCATTTTTTTCCGACGCCTGCTGCCTGAGTGGAGGTTTTGAAATGCCGTTTCGTCTGTACGTGGAGAGACTACATTCTCTCTTCATATCTTCAGACTCCATTGCAAAAGACATTCAATCCCCTTCTTTAAATAATGTGTTAGGTTTTCTGCGCTGTTTCCTCTAAGCTCAAAAAGTCCCAGAATTCGGCTGAAAACTATTCATAGCGAGGAGGGGAGAAAGAGAGAAGCGTTGAGAGAGGTTGCCGTTGACGAAAAGAACAGCTGTCTCCAAGCCGCATTTATCATCCGCAATGATTAAGATTAATACCAGTCATTCGATACATCCCGTCGACGCGACTCTTAAGATTTTAGAAACCTATGGCGGGTGACTATTAGCCCTACGAGGAGAGAATATCACTTGGTAAAACGGGCGTGGCGGCAACGCCTTCCATCTCAGTTGATATATGGACTTCCGGAACAGCAACGGCACGAGACATGAGGGGGGGAGGGGGAGAGGGGGGTGCTTCGAGTGAATGGAAACCTCGTGCTCGTATTCGGGGTTGTAATTTCAAGCCTCGTTTCCTCCCTCTCACTGTCTCAGACGGATATGTGTGTGACCGCCTACAAAGTACGCCCAATGAGACCAGGTCGTCGTGCCAAGCCATTTTGTCGTTACGAGGTTCACGAGAGGTCAAGTGTCTTGTTCGGGGTAGAGATGACAGAATGAGAAGGGGAGAAGAGGCATTCGTTAAAATTCTTCTGGGTGCTTTACCCTAATCTATCATTAGTCCTCCTAAGCAGTAATTGAAGTGGATTCGTGAGTCATTCGGGGGGAGGGGGGGGGGGGGGATCCGTCAACGGGAACGGCAGCCGGGTCTCATCGATTCTCGCTAAGCCCAAGTTAGGAAACAAAAGTCAACACTGTTCTCACACGAATCCTTCAAAATAAGGAAAGATGCGGAATTAGCACGCCTCCTTTCACTCCTTTACCCTTACCTGCCAACTCCAGCCCGGCAAAGGCCTTAAGTAAATTGCTGCGAAGGGGTGCCATGGTCCGCTCTGTCAGGGTTTCCAGCACGTTCTGCCTCAGGTCCAAGGAGACGAGTTTGGGCGTAGTAAGGAACACCTCTCCGCCCAGGTTTATCAATTTGTTGTCTTTCAAGTTCAGCTCGTAGAGGTTTGCAAGTCCGGCAAAGGCATCGTCGTCTATGAACCTCACCCGATTCCCCATGAGGTTCAACGTCTCGAGGCTCTCCAGGTCGTGGAAGGTGAAGTTGTTGAGAAATTCGATGAGATTGTCGCGAAGGTCAAGCCGGGTCAAATTACGAAGTCCCACGAACGCCTTCGATGTCAGAATCTTAATCTTGTTCTTCCATAGATCCAGCTCTTTCAGAGCCCCCAAGTGTTGAAAACTCAAATCCTGGACTTCCTGGATCTCATTCCGGTCTAAGTACAGGTCCTTCAAAGTCGGCATTTCCTGGAAAATCCCTGCTTCCAGTCTCTCGATCTTATTTTCTCCCATATCCAAGACCTGCAGTAGTGGAAGATTGAAGAATGCTTCAGGTTGAAGGACCTGGAACTCGTTCCGCCTCAGAGAAATCTTCTTAACGCTTTCCATGTCCAAAAACGATCCACCTTCCACGACGGAGATGTTGGCATTGCTGATGGTGAGATCTCGAAGCTTTCCCAATCCCCGCCAGGCTTTGCTGGGCAGAAACGTCAGCTGCCCGTCCATCCTCAGGTGCACTCTCAATACCTGGACGCTCTGTTGATCGCGGAAATACCCCCACACGGGGTCACCGGGTTCGATCCGCCCGATCACCCAGCAGTCCACATCTGTGGCATCGAAGGATTCCGGGCTGAACACATCACAATAACACACCATTCGAAGGTCACTGGGATCTGGGACGGCCTGCTGAAGGGCGCAGAGATTCATCTTCGTCGTCCCTCCTCCCTCCGTCTCGTTTCCGGCCCGGCAAAGATCCGTCAACAGGGTCAGGAGCAAGAGGCACCCTGCACAAAAACCCCATTCCTGGCATCATTCAAAATACAATATTGCTGTTTAGGGGTTTTCAGCTTATCATCTTGAGTGTAAAGGAAACGATACAAAAAGTTTTTCTTGCTTCGGAATGGATTCTAAGGAGCGTACCTATGAAAAAATGCCAACTTAAATCTGGCCCGACTTAAAAGAAGTCCAGCTAAATGTGCTGCTAGAACTAAACAGGGGTGGCTTTTAGCTGCTTTTAATTTTCAAGTTGAACTTCAATAAAATTCCTGTCAACTAAAGTCCTGTACAGAGTGTGGGTCGGTCCGATTGGTTCGACCAGGCCATCCGTTTCGAGTCGAAATTCCTAAGGTCTCTCTTCAATTCGGGCCGGGTCGAAATTTTCTCATACTTTTCATTTCAAATCTTGTCTCAGGGATGGAACCGTGGATATTCTGTCAGGACTGGAATATGTTAATGCCTTTTGTCTACGTCAAGGAATGACATTTTGTCTGAATCAATATATATCCGCGAAAGTAAATAAAGATCAACAGAATCTGAGACGGGAAGGGAGCAGTTACCTTGAAGCAAGGCCATTTAGACGTGATGCTGTCTGGCTTCTGTTCAAACAGGAAAGATTTCATGCGAGATATACAGTATATCCCCTTTCATAAACATGGTATGGAAATGCCAGTGGTACAACATATTTTCCTCGCCCAACAGGGTTCAATTATGGTTTTCGAGTCATTCCAAAGCGAGACTTCCGAAGAGGTCGAAGATGTGGAGAAGATTAAGAAAAAACTGAAATCGGGCTTGTATTGCGTATTCAGTATGCTCAAATTCGGCGTGACCGGTCACGTGACTGAAGAAAGTCGAACATCATTAAACCCAAAGGCAGCCGACAATCCCTCCCCCCCCCCTTTTGTTTTTTTTTTTTTTGCNAGTATGCTCAAATTCGGCGTGACCGGTCACGTGACTGAAGAAAGTCGAACATCATTAAACCCAAAGGCAGCCGAAAATCCCTCCCCCCCCCCTTTTGTTTTTTTTTTTTTGCCTGCCAAACGTGAACGAGGAAGTAAACTAGAAAGCATGGGTTGAAATGATTTTTTCTCGGGTGGGGTCGAGTGCAAGCTAAGACTTAGAACGGATTGGGTTCCGAAAAATCGGCCCATGTAGAGATCCACTGTCATCCTTAACGTCGAAAAGGCGTTACGCGTCTTCAGGCCAGAGGACATAGCTAGCTCACATCTGGAAACCTGATAATGACTGTAAAGACGTGCCATGTGGAAAACGACTGTCTTGAGAGACATGCTGATGCGAAAGACATTGCATTGGCAAGCAGGTAGTAAGACACTGAAGCGGATGTCTCACTATGGCATCCTAACCTCCACTCGTATAACATTATGCGAGGCTTCGCTATTCGGTAAAAATGTGAGAAACACAGCTATTAGTAGTCAGGTCCGTATCCGCTTCGTTCCTTGCAAAGTGAAGAAAGGATTCCTATTATAATTACAATTTTTTTTTGCCCTTCAACAAGTTTCAACAAGTAACAAGCATTGCCCCTGTCATGAGTGCAGGCAAACTACTGTTATGTACAATTTATTTAGTCATTGACTTGGTGCCAATTAATTTAGTTAAGATGGTTATCCCGTGTCTCTTACTGGTCAAATTTTCAGGATGCTACTTGTCAAATCGGCACACTTACGACAGTTATACAATTCCGGCTCTTGCCCCATCAACTAAAGATACTGATTGTCCCGAACCACTGGCGACCAATCATACATACACAAGAACTTGGACTATGTTTAAGAACCAACTCTTTCACGTCAGATATATTCCTTATTTCCACCGTTTGCTGTTGAATTTGAATGCATGTTCCCCCTTTTGCTGTCACTTCCAGAAATTGCTCTGATTTTGAAATATCCATCATGCTTCCCAGTTGCTTATGCTGCTGCAGGTTGGAAGAT
>CAJPEV010003605.1:7941-29341 GCA_905338385.1 Darwinula stevensoni | reverse complement strand
CGCAAGTTTTTCCCCCCCCCTCCCCCCCCCCCCCCCCCCCCCCTGGCTTTTCTGCAAATTAAACATTTTGAATTTTAGGTACACTTTTCTCTGCCATTTGTCAAGATATTTCACTGAAAATTTATTCAGCGCATGCTGAATATGCGTCCTCAATACTGAACCGATCAAATCTATGATATCATACGACAGCAAGTTGCAAACAAATATCCGTTCCATTATGAAAAATGGGCGCTTTGGCCTTGGCGACTCATTATCTCGCTGGTTAAGGCCAAGACAGGTCGCACACATTCATTCCCTTGCCTCTCACAGCCGTACAAAGCCGTATTGTGAAATAAGTTATCGAATGCAAGTACCCGCATATCCATCCATTGGGTATTAGGATCTTCATACCTACGATAAATCGTTTAGACTGAGACATCTGAATGGGGGAAATGCAGTGAGGATGAACCGGGATCGTTAGGAATTGAAGTGAAAATTTTGGGAATAAAGGTGACGGAAAATGGATTTTCATGAGAGCTCCGATCCAATGCGAGATGGGCGGACAGCGGCAAAGGTTTGGTTCATCTGAGTCTTCTTTTTCCAATGACTTAAATATATTTTATTAAATTAGAGCAATGAAGTGCATAAAATCGAGTTCTTTGCAGATGCAAAGCGTCGGAAGAAAATTTATTTTGCCTCAACTAAACATAATTTATTTATTTATTTATTTAAAATTCTCATTCAGAATTAAACAGAATAATAAAAATAATTTTAAAATTTTTTATTCACAATTTGCGCCTCCGAACGCGTTCGAACGTGCCTCCCTTCGGTGGCACGTTCAAACCAATAGTAAGCAGTCGACTGCAGAGTTGAACGATCCGCAACTCTCGTGTAATGAGGCCGACCTGGAGAGGCAACATCGCTTCGGGTCGCTTCGGGGCGTGGTCTGGGGAATAAAGGGCATAGATCAACGGTCCAATGTCCCTTTCATTCATGGACTCATGAATTAATGCCCCCGCGATGAACGGTGTATTGCCATGGTGCAGGATGAGTGGCTCTCTGGTCGCTCTGTTGTAGATGCTGGCGGGACGATTCTCGCAAATCATGTATGGGTAAGCCTTCTTGATGACCCTTATCCCGTTTGATGTTGTATGGAGCACTGAAGCACCTCTAAAGTGAAAAAAGCATGATCTTTGTGATCTTGCCTGCTGATGAGGTTAGCTTGAATTTTCTTGGAGGTAGCCAGGCCTGCTGTTTTAGACAAGTACCCTGCTTTCATCGGATGATCATCGCCTTCTCCGCCAAAACCAAGCACAAATTGTCGCCAGCCATTTCTTCGGTGAGTTGCTTAGGAACTAGTGAAGATGAACGGATGGAAATTGGTCTGAATTTTGCGAGCAGGTCCCACAAGGATGCCCAAAATTTCCGCTATTTTCTCGACTGATTGTCGCCTGTCTCCCAAAGAAAAGTGGCCTATAATGTCATAAATTTTATCAGGTGTTGCTGTCGGTGTCCGTCCACTATGTGGATCATCTTCAACATCTCTGCCATCGCTGAAAGCTTCCATTCAAATCCTGTTGCTGGGTTCGTCCGCACAAACAAAACACAATTGCTGATGAGTGTCAACTACTATCTTCCCATGCAGTGTAAAAAAAAAAGATTAATTGTTCTCTAGTCAGGTTCAGAAAGTGCATTTCAAATCCTGTTGCTGGGTTCGTCCGCACAAACAAAACACAATTGCTGATGAGTGTCAACTACTATCTTCCCATGCAGTGTAAAAAAAAAAGATTAATTGTTCTCTAGTCAGGTTCAGAAAGTGCATCCCTCTTCAATCACTTCTCAAACTAAATTAAACCGAAATTGCTGTTGCTGGCAAATTCTTTGTTCAAGTATGTTCGAAGTGCCAGCATCGTGACGTCATAGGTATAGATAGATCTTTCACATGAACGAACAAGTTCCAGTGTATATACAATGACAATTGATGATAGTTGCTTTGCGTAAAGTCTAACTTTGCCATCACATGATTGAGCTGTTGGGCGAAGGTCAGTTCGCATTTCATGCAGCATCGAAGAAGTCGTGAGTGAATGCTATATATACTTAACCATTTTTTCATTAAGGTGGAAAAAGTCAATTTTGCTGAAAGGCACGAAAAATCTAATTAAGGAAAGGATCACAACCTGGAGCTGCATGGTATTTTCATCCTGATCGTGATAATTACTCGCGATCAAGAGTCGATAGAAGAAGAAACTCACCAGTTTCATCTGGAAGGTTTATGCGCAGCTGCAAACACAGGCGACGAAGAAGGATGCGAGACTTCGTCGAACGATCGAGTCGTGGGTCGAGAATGAATAGGACCAAGGCCAGGTTTCGGGTGCACGCTTATACAGCAAGGTGGAAAGGGGGATGCTCCTGACATTTAAGGATTTGGGTTCGACGAGTCTTCTTACCCTTCAGGAGTGTGTAACCTCTTGCTGCGTGGTAAAACCTGTCTGGATCTTCATAGCCAAAAACAAAGGGCCGATTCCATGAACGATGCTAATTTTAGGCGTTGATTATCGATTGATTATCGGTAGTCGTTGTTTAAACATTGAAAATAAATGTTGACCGCTGTCGACTTTCGATGGAGTGAGCGATCCCCAGGCCATGTTTCCATGGCCGATGGTTCGAAGATGGCTTACGTCCCTCGTGGTGTATAAATTATTCAATGTTCTGACTTCTAGGTTGTCGCTTGATACACTTTGGTCTGTGCACAAAAAAAATGGGCGATCGAGTAAAAAAGGAGAACCTTTCCCCAATAAAGTAAATCTCTCAGAGCTTGTAAAGGAGATTATCAAGATAGAGAGAGACATGATGCAGTCTCCTTGTATTGATGCAAGAATAACCATGCCTGGAAACTGATGAGTTCTCACTAACCCTATTCTGGATTTCAATGTGTTCTTTCTGGGGTGAAACCAAGGATTCGTTTCGCACACAGAAGTCGGAAATGTGAAAAATAGGTGCATTGTTTGTGCCTTATGAGTGCATAAGGAGGATACCCGAGAATCGCGTGTGCACTCTGGTCACCTTGTGACGAAGTCACCTTGTGACGAAGTCACCTTGTGACGAAGTCACCTTGTGACGAAGTCAGTGAAAATCCCTTTCGCATCACACACTGCTTGGACGTTGATGGAGTAGAAGCCTTTGCGGTTGATAAAAGTTGGTTGGGCATTCCATTCGATGTCACCTTGTGACGAAGTCACCTTGTGACGAAGTCAGTGAAAATCCCTTTCGCATCACACACTGCTTGGACGTTGATGGAGTAGAAGCCTTTGCGGTTGATAAAAGTTGGTTGGGCATTCCATTCGAGTATGACAGTCGTCAATGTCACCGATCATTCCTGGAAACCCAGCAATATAAAATAGTTGTGTTCGGACATCTCGTCTATTTATCTTCCCGGGAATGTAATGAGGATGCAAATAAGCAATGGCCTGCGCCATTTCTATTTTCCGCGATTTTCGTTCCTTTCAAGTTCGGGGCGAAAAAGCCCGACGAGATCATTCACTGATCCCTTTCCAAATCGGTGCCCGAAGCGAAAGCTCCCATCAACATATTCTTCAAAAGGATTCAGCCTAGACCGATAGTTTATTTGTCCCATGTGACGACGAACACATCGCTGATATCGAGCCCCTCCATAAAGATAATCAATCGTGCTTCACAAGTACACTGCAGCGCTATATTCATCGAGATTGTGTATAAATATCGGCAAAATATGCCCCGTCCCTTGTCTGGATATGACACCTTTTTCAGCTTCTGTTAGCTATTGGTTAATCAATGATTAAAGGAAGAAAGCGTTCATGCAATCCATTTTTGGTCTTAGACATCGGTTGACCAATGATTTTCGAAAAACACGGGGAAAAGGTCATTCATGCAATCGACTCCAAAATCTTGTAGAACAGTGGTGCCCCCACAACAACCCACAACAATACTCTCAGTTTTCCTTAAAACAGTCTCCAACAATACCAGCGACTTCATATGGCCTGCGAAGACTGTGGGAAAAGGGCATTGCCAGTGGCCATGAGGTCAAATGGAGATGCACGGAGTTCAGTTTCATCAACCAACTAATCCAATCAATTAGATCAATCAATTCAGTGCATGTAATGTTTCCATCGAAGAACCACCTTGAACTTCTCGGCATTGTGCTTCGCTCCTTCCATCGACTTCAATGTCGGCAGACTCACACATACCGCCTCGGAGGCCGTCGAGATGAAACTCGGACGGATCTCGCTGGTCCGGATTGAAATCCCTCAGGGATGCCATGCCGTTCTGCTTTTTTCTCGACTGGCTCCGCTATTTCTAAGAATATTTTGTCTTCAGCGGACGTTCAGTGTGTGGGTCAACTTCAAGATGTTCTTTAAAAACTTTCGCCTATATTATTTTGGGGTCTGATAAGCAAGCCTAACAGCAAACTTCACTTGATCGGAAATGGTCAGCTGCTTCCTTCCCTCACAGTTAAAAAAAAAATCTCGATCGTGGTTTTCAGTTTGTTCTTGGCTTGTTTGTTTTCGTGGTTCTTGATGGTGGAAGTGCTGCCATCTTGAAAATGAAACTGCAAAATATGCAGCTGCCAGCTAATTCTTTGTTCCAGAAAATGCGTATAGTGAGTTCTTGCGCTTCACTCTGTCGTTTGGGGTAATTGTTCCTGGCCCAACAAAGACTTTGGACAGGCTTCTTCCATTTCCTTTCACCATTTGCAGGCAACATTCGGTTGTACCGATGCCCAACGCCAATTCTTGATGCAGGAGGAAACATTGTTGGGATCCGAAGACTCGAATTCGATTTTAGAAACACTAGTGTAAAAGCCTGTGTTGAAATGAGTCGAATCGATGCATTTCATGCATGCCTTTCTGCTTTTTCATTCTTTGTTTCTGGAAGCAGCCAGCGAAGCAGCATTTATTGCCGGCCATTTTATGCATTTTATGCTCTTTTATCCTCTGTGACTCCAGAATGCCTCTCTTCCTCTTACGTTCAGTAGTTCCCGCAACAGAATAGTTTAAACTTCCCCACCTCTTTCGTGGCGTTTTGAGAGCAAAACCCAAAATTCAAATTAAAAAAATGGAGCGCTGACTCAATGCTGCAGATTTATGCGAAGCAGTGGCATATGAACCATGACATGTGAACCATGACATATGATCATTGCCAGCAGTTACCATAGCAACAATGTCCGTGGCCGACAATGCCTCGTACTCATTGTTGGTTGTGAGCTCTTCGACCATTCAGTTAATTGCTATTCTAATCGGCGAAATTCGGCCCTATAACGTCAGAATTGTATTAATTTTGGACCAGTTGACCCAATAAGCATTGCCTCCGGGTCATAGGCTATTGATTGACACCTACAGTATTCAAATGAGACACACCGAATGAATTTGGAACTCCTAGGAATACAGATGGAGAAGGTGGAAATATTTCCCGTCATCGAAGGCACTCAAGTTCCCTTATGTAACAATATCCAGTGAGTTCCGTCTCATAGCATTCTAAAGAGAAACATCTCTCGAATTTCAAACAGACATGCTTTCAATCAATAATAAGAGATGCATCCCGTCATCAGGGAAACTCCAATCGCCTGTATGCAAATTTTCAGCGAGTTCCGTTCGGCAGCCTTAAAGTGAGAGCGCAGTTCTAATTTGGAACGCCCGGGTAAAATTTTTAAATTTTAAAAGGAAAATTTTTGAGTTCGGCCGAAATGCGAATTGGCAATCGAGTTTCCGGCTGGGTGCGGGCCACTTCGCTCGGGACAATGCTATTCTTATTGCCGAAATTTGGCCTAATTGCGTGAAAATGGTAAGATTTTTTATACGTGAAGAATTGTTTCCAGGTCATAAGCTTTCGATTGACATTTCCGACAAATCCGTTCATTCCTCCAGGAGAATTTTCCCGGAATCACACCCTGACATGGACAGATTAATCTTTTATATATCATTAAGTATATATATATATATATATATAAGGATGAGAGATGGCCGAACACTGACTTCACACAACCCATCCCTAAGAAATAGGTTTTTTTTCAGCGTGTTGAGTATTTTCATGAGTTTCAGATTTCGCGATTGCACGGTTTCCCGTGCCCCAGGCACGTTTCACCACCCTGTGCGCTTACACAGAATGCCCTTCACTCTGAACCCGTTCCACCCGAAAATGCGTTTCTGCGCAGATCTGAGAGGATCCCACCGTCTTCGCTTAGGGCAAATCAGGGACCTAGCTCCCAAGCTTAGAGGCCTAAGCGGGCCGCGGGCCGGCCATGTCAGCACAACCCGATCCGTGGCTCTTAGCAGAAAAATTCAATCGACGATCGCGTTCCGGGTCAGGTGCAGGCCATGATTCCAATCCGGCCGATCCAGTTTCAACTCTGAAAATTCAACCCGTGCAGGCCTCTGACCCGCAGAAAAACAGGAGGGCCCGTCGAAACCAGGTTTGCAGCATACTTTTTGGACTTTTGACCCAATAAGTATTGCCTCCATGTCATGAGCTTTCGATTGACACTTCAATGATTAAAATCACTTCGTTCGTCAAGGAGGAGTTTCCCGGAATGACTGACAGCTTAGCCTCTTATATGCATATGGATGGCCCTATTTTGTCTTTCAAGATTCCAAAAATGCTTCAATGCTAACCAACATCAGGCCGAGATCATGTCATTATTTTGCGCTTCTTGAGAGACAAGCACTTGAGTGACAAATATTGAGCTATTGCTCTCACTATTGAGAAGACTTTGAGCACTGAATTCATCTGAACAAATAATTTGCGCGTCTTCACTCGTCTCAACGCGGAAGAGTGTTCTCGCATTTTGGAGGTGACAATACTGATCATGCCCCAGATTCAGAGTACAGTACAGTTAGTACAGGCAGCAGGAGCGAAAAGTATTGCATAAAAGTAATAAACCGATCTTAAAGGAATTTTACACTCTCAGAAGAAATTTATCTCAAACGAAACAGAGTACCGAGAATAAGGACATAGATAAATTACGGTAATACGCGTGTTCGCGATGAGAGAAAACCATACAGCGAGTCAGAATAAGTCAGGATAAACTTGAATAGGGATGGCTAGAACTAATTGGGGGAAGTGACAAGACTGAATTCCGAGTGTACCCACTCTCATCCGTCCGCGACCCGGCACGGAGAGTCGAGTCGGTAGGCACGGAGAGTCGAGTCGATAGGCACGGAGAGTCGATTTCTGTCCTCACTTCGATTTTATTCTCCTTGCGAGGAAGATGAACTCCCTTGACTGCTAAGCAAGAAAGTGAACGTTGACAATGTCTCCAATTAGACATGAGAGACAGCTGGTACATGCAAGGCCAAGGTCTCGACGAAACCGGATCCGAATTCCTATTTCTCGACGGTGTTTCTTTGTGCTTTTTTTTTTCAACAGGTCAGGTAAAGAATTCTCCCCCCCTACCCATCCGAATCCAACAATCCCACACATCATTGGTACATCTCATAGATCCAAATTCTTTCGCTAGAAAGAGCTACTTTCTACTAGAGAGTCAATCTTTTGTTCCCTCAGTGTAAGGGCCGATGCCCTCATCTAACTTTTCACACAATCCAGGCCGTGACCCTGTCATTATAATGGCTGGATTTAAACTTTAAACCCTTTTTCCCTCGAATTGAACGGAGTTTCGAAAGCAGCTTGCCGATATAATGGTGCTTTTGCATGCATGCTGGTTCCTTGGCTTTCATCAACTCCGTTCTCTCGAGTCCTTCGGCAGAGATTCAAATTTCTTTCTGGAGTCTGGAGCATATTTCAGCTTGGTATCTGCGAACTTAACCTCTTAGCCTCCTTAACCACCCAACCATCGAAGTCCAATGGACTTCGCTGAGGTACTTGAGGTTCCACTTCACTCCTTCGATTTCAGTCAGGAGCTCTAAAAGTCTGCCGTGTCGAAGGAGGCTTCTTCCGTGGTACATTCCAATATGGGTACATCGTTTCATATATGAATAGATTTGTGTCAAGCGCTAAAACATATTCCAGCATAACATCATGAAAAAGTAACAACGAGTTCAGCCGAATCTGTGTGGTGTTAGAGTGACCTTAGGATCTGTGATGACGATGGAAGAAGCTTACATCGTACAATGTCCCGATCTAGCACAACCACTCGACTCACATTCCAGTCGTCACTATAGGAAAACAAACTCCCTCACAAAACGTCAATTTGCATCCACCAGGGGTGAACGGCAGGTGAATGACAGGTGGAAAGAAGGTGGACGCTCATGTCCACCCATGGAACAGGAGGTGAACACAAGCACCCACCCCGGGGGAAGGAGGGGGAGAAAGGGGGTGGACGTACACTTCTCCCTCGGGAGAAAGGGGATGGACGTCGATATCTACCTGGGGGACTGAAGGCACTATGGGATGGGGACGACAGGAGGAAGAAGCGGTTATTCAGGTGAACATGAGGAAAGGCAACGAGGTCATATGAAGGAGTCTTGCCGGTTGGCAATAGGTTTGGCGTTGTCAAGTGACGTTTGTCTTTGCTCACTAAGAAGAAAAACATGGGTTTGCAATCTGTGAGGAAGCTCATCCACGTCCTCTGGCAGTTAACTGAGAGCAAATCAACTGCATAATAATCGCGATAGGTTTTGCTATAGCCAGTTTACCTTCTGTCAAAAAGATATCTTACGATAATGTTTCCTTTGAGGCGTTAGCAATCTATGATTTTGTACAGATGAGCGAAATTATATCCCATTAGATTCCCTGAAGGACTAGCTACAGGGTTTTTCACTGGAGTCAGACTTATTTCATTTGATTTCAACACTCATGCATGAGGAACTCATACATGGACGCGTGACCAAGTCAAGTAAAATATTGTCTAATTCAAGTGAAAAACACTGCAAACGTAAGCGGTCATCACAGAGGTTGCCGGATATCTTACTTCAATCGTCAGTGAATTGCTTCGAATCAGTGCTTTTAAATAATCTATTCGCACCGCATCATAAGCTTGCTTCTGCTGTGCTGCTGCAATCATGTGATATTGACGCACCGCTGCATAGTGAAGCATATTGACGCTGCATAGTGAAGCATATTGACGCTGCATAGTGAAGTGGAAACAAAGAACATGCGCCCTCGCAGACAGATGGACCACAGGACACTGAAGTGAGCATGGTGGCGCACGTGCCGGCGGATGATCATGGAAGGTTCTACCCAGAGGACCTCCTGGAGATGAATCGAGAATAATTAGATAGGCTCACCCTAGGCTTAACATTACGTATTTGAAAAGATTTGACTCATGAAACACGAAGTTGGCCGTCCCAGGCTTAACGTTACACGTCCTCGTTCCCATCCTTGGATGTAGTCCATTTTCTGAACTCATATCTTTATAAGGCTGAATCTCTTAAGGTTCACGAAGAACATTTCTGCCCAAGCTTCAATTCTCCCATACATCTCAGTTCTCTTTAGTAATTAGAAAGTGAATTGGGAATCTGTCACTTATGGTGTAGCCACATACCGAATGTGCATCACTCGTGCCAATACAATCTCAATATTTGCTCTAGGGCCAGGAGCAAATGAGTGCTTGTGCTTTTCACATTCTTAATGAATTAATGTTCGAATGATTATGTTAGTCTGACATCAGTTACTATCTGTGTAGTTGTCAGTCGATATTTACATCCAACATGGCCTTGTAGAAAAGTGATTTTATGCTTCATTTACAGGCCCATTTCATTTTTTCAATTTCATTTTAATTTCGGTCTCAGCCAAATTTAGAAATAAAAAAAATTTAGAGTTGCTATTCCAGCCCAATTATTTTTTTCATATTTGTGTACATTATCCTGAATGCTTCCTTGATGGCTTCAGTTTTTTTTTGCATTAAGTGAAAGACCGCATCAGTCTAAGAGCACAAGAATATCCCCACCTCACCTTGAGGACATGCGAACAACTTTTCCCTTTTCAGGAAAGGAGGGGGAGGAGGAAAATCCACCTGGGCAGCCACCAGGTGGATTTGGAATATGGTGGACATGCACCTCTATGGATTTAGCATGTTATGGAAGTTCCCCATGGGTGAGACTGGAACAAGGTAAATTGGAATTGGAACCCCCCCAGGTGGATTTCCTCCTGGTTTCAAATCCAAAGGGGGGGATTACCCCCCCCCCCCCCGCTGGACGTTTTGTAAGACCGGCACGTTGTGACGTATGTCACATAATAATCCCAAGTAGCACATAGCACTGAGCCAACATTGAATGTCGATTCAACATCTGAATGCTGATTCAAAGCTGACTCCACGTTATATGCTACTTGAGGTTGCATTTATAGCTTTGTCAGTTTAATGAGTACGGATCCGATAGGATGTCCACGGGTCCATCCTTTCGCTGTCTTCCCCATTCAGTACCCGCTCCCCTTCTTGCTCATTCAACGAAGCTTCCTCTGTTCACTCTCTTGGGGTAGGTCCCCACCAGAACCCACGGTCAGGGTGGGTCAAGAAAATGTACCCAATTTCAAAAATGTAATTACAGGATAACCATAAAAGATAGGATTAAATAATGAAATGCATTAAGCAGGCAAAAGTCAACAGTTTTTTTTTTTGCTAATTAATTTTTTTTCTGTTGCAGGTTCAAAATGCCTCAAATAAATTTGCAAAAAAAAATCTTTATCGGTGAGGCGCATAGCACATCTCAATAAGTAATAGTGCCACAGCGTGAATTCAGAAAAGAGTTTCCAGGATGTGAGGTGCCAACAGCTAAGACAAGACAACGAATTCTGACCGAATGGGAGGGAAAAAGGTTGAGTTGAGATTTCCTCAGCAATTAAGTTTTTTGTTGTATATTTATTCGAGGCATTTTGAACCTGTATCAGAAAAAAATTTTATTAGAAAAAAAAAATTTAACTTTTACCTACTTAACACATTTCATTATTCAATCCTATCTTTAATGGTTATCCAGTAATGACATTTTGAAATTGGGTAAATTCTTTTCCCACCCTGTATGTTTAGTTGAGCGATGAACTTCTCTGCCCTCTGCTTCTGTATCTCTGCAAACTCTGCCAATCACGAAGTTCGGTGAGAAAAAAATTTTTTTTGTTGATGCAGTTCGCGGCAGAATTTCGGAGACTTTCTGCCTCTTGGAAATATCGATTATAACTTTTAAGAAATGAAATATTGAACGGAGATGCATGAAATACTCTCACGTTTTTTCAAAATCACAAATACATCATCTTTGCAAATGAAAATAAATCCGTTTCGTGGTTAAGCTGAGCGATGCGAATGGAAACCGCCGATGGATGACCGAGGAGATAAAACTGAAGAAGCGGAAAAGGTTGGTTGCACAAAAGAAGACCTTCAGCCATGATGGTGATGATGGCGATGACCACCATATCCTCCTCCGTAGCCTATGAAGAGGAAGAGAAAGAAAAAATGCAATGAAAACCTCAATGTCGAAGAGGCATGGGACATTGGAAATTATTTGCCCTAACTTGAATTTCTGAGTAACTTACGAGTTCTATTTTCAAATATTTGGAATTGCTTTTCCTTTTTTTAAGCATAGATCTGCAACTTAATTTATCCGAGTTCTTCTAATAGATGCCTTCAACCCTTAGTGTTTGAGTATTTGAAAATATTCGTTGATGCCAGTAATTTTTTTTCTGATTCCTGTTGCGTGTCCAAATTCAGACAGAAATAGAATAGCATCATTTTACTTTCGATTTTCAAGCGGCCTTCCTCTTCGATTCCTTGGATTTGGTAAAACCGGAATTGCCTAAGGAAAACTCCTTGGGGACTCACTCACGGGCAGCAGACGCAGCTGGAAGGAAATTTGATATATTCTAGTCTGAATTCCATGCGTCCTTTCCCAAATAATTTCTCCCTTTCTTCCAAATCATTTGACGCCATCATTGGGTTTGGATGCTGGCATAATGAAAAATTACCTTCTATGCGTATGCTGCCTTGCCCTCGTACATGTGCTATTCATTCTTCTCCTGGGAATAATCTCAAGATAGGGACATGAGGGAAATTTTCCTTGGTCCCTATTAATTGACAGAGTGCAATAGGTTATGTATAATCAATATAACGATAAAATACGAAACACAACCCTAAAATTACCTCCATAGCCGCCGCCACCATAGCCTCCATAACCTCCATAACCGCCCCCAGGGTAGCCCCCATATCTGCCCCACTGGGCGGATTCAGCAGCGGTGAGGGTTTCGGACGAGTTCGATGCTCTGTTATAGGCCAAAGCTGTCAGGCACAATAACGGTAGCAATCCAAAAACCTGTATGAACATCGACAACAATTAGTTAACAACAACATGTCAGTATGTACACGAAGCAATAATATTGTGGGAAAGAGAACCTCCACCTATGATTGTCAAAAAGTAACATCACAATTAGCAATGATGTCATGTAAATGTCATGTATTAGTCGGAAGAAACTTAAATTCACTTGAAAGTATATTTCAGGATTCTGCATTGGCGATGCAAGAAGTTAATTTGTTTTGAAAGAGAAAGCAAAGAAAGGATCGGAAAGTATTTGAACGAGATCACGTGAATGTAGAAGTTTCTCGAGTTTGACATCGTATCAATATTAAAGGACAATGAAAGGATAATAAAGGATATGGAAGGATAATAAAAGTATTCGTTCTCAGTGTTTCTTATTTCTGACTGCGATTAATAGTGACTGACAATTGGAGTTTCCCGAGAAATTCAAAGAGCCAATCTAAGGACAAACTCACGAGCTTCATCTTGAAGGTTTCGGTGTAGTTCCCGGCACAAACGATGAAGAAATGAAGCCAATGTTGAACTGTGAAGTGGGAGTCGAAGAATGAATGGATCCGGCCACGTCAGGGCTATTTAAATTGTGGTGTGATGTGGAATACCCCTGACTTGAATTATTAATATAAGTGAGCTCTTACAGGCCTTCCTTCTTACCCTTCAGACGTCCAGTAAGACCATTTTTTCTGGGAACAAGGAGCTTTACCATTGGCTATTGGGGTTTACCAGTTGTAATTTGGATGACTATCTAATGCGATTCGTGCTTTTGTTCCAGTAGACCCTTCCCTTCCTACTCAAATGGCTTTCCGAGACTTGACCTTGAGACCTTGAACCTCAAATGGATTCCCCCACGTATCATGCGCATACGCCTGAACCAAAGTTCGCGATTATTATTATTCTCCTTTCCGGCTTATCTCCCGACACTGCTGATTTTTCTTCGCCGTATTTATTATTATTGAGCAGTTCTTTCTTTTCTCCTTAATATTTTGAGCATTGTTTTCTGCGGACTTTGGCCCAGCTTCTTCATCTGTCCAAATCGCTTAGTGTAACTGGAAGGAAAATGCATGCATTTTCACATTTAAATAAAAAAATTTCTACTCTCCATATAACCAGCGCATTCGTGAGAATTACACGAAACATTTTTCGCATTTCTGCGTGAAACTAAAGGATTTGGGAGCCTCATTTGACCTTGACAGGAATTCTATCACCCTTAACAAGTTAACTCTTAACAATATTGTTTACTACACTCCGAGAAATCGGCAAATCCAAATGATACACTACCGTCAATTTTCGTTTTTAGATTTTTTTTTTCAAAGAGGAAAAGGCATCATCTGGGATTTTCGGTTCGTGTCAGTCTCCGACGGTGCCGGGTCGCCTGAATGGCGTCTGCGAACTGAAAAAGCGTCTATACCCGAGACGAGACGGGAGGTTTGAGTGGCCTTGCATCTTCCAGTCTGCTTGTCATCCTCCGTCTTCCACTTCTTCGTGGGCATAAGCCCTTGGGGCAATGCATTGACTGCTGAGGGATTCACAAGCAAGCGCGTGGGAGAGCGTGGCCTCTCGTCCCATCGTCTTCCCTCGCGTCCGTGCGAGTAGCTTGTGCGTCTGGTAGGGTTTCTAATGTGTAATGGCCACTGAGCTAATAAGGGAAAGATCTGGAGATGGTGCACAATAAATTGGATTTGCGGCATTTTTTACGCCATTGTGGTGCGTATCATGGCGGCTCTTCTCGTTTCACTGCCATGAAATTTTCATAATTCCCCTCACGAGTTTTCTTGCTGTCATGAAGAAGATGGAAGGCAGTTCTGGCACTGGAGGTCTAATAACTCAGGGGAGAGTTTCATAGTCCTGATAACGTTTTGTTGAAATTCCTTTTCTTTCATGGGTGCGGACCTCAAATTACAATCAATCGAATTTCGAGAGAACGATCAAAGAGCTATCATATGCTAAAGGAGACGAAGGCCGACCACGAGGTGCATGGTAGAGGTACTGCCTTGCCATGGCAGGGCATGCTTTCGTATTCGATAGGGCTCGATCCAATGATTCAGCGGTACTTGCTCCGATACCCCGCCAATGCACACCATAAAACCCAGACTACTCTATGAATCACTTCGCACGTAAATCGTTAGCATTCTGCAAAGACCGATTCCCAATCGCCCATTACTGCTAAGAGCCTAAACTGAAGTTGGGAATCCATATGCATTATAGAAAGAAGTCTTAAATCCGCCCAATAGGGCCTACCGGTTCCTCTGAGAACCTATTACTCCTGTTGTGCTGATGATGTTTTCCTGCGTGGAAGTATTAAGAAGAAAGTTAGGTTGAAAAATCTGGAAAATCTCATAGAAGTGAATCGGGAAGAGCCGCCATTATACCAACAAGTATGGCTTCCAATTGCAGCACGCATGCCTATACTATACGTGCCACTTCCAAATCTTTTTCTTAGCTCAGTGGTAATAACATTTCCTCCATTTTTCAGGTCCAGTTCCATATGGTGTTTGTATTTGGTTTTGTGCAAAGGTGGCGCAATACGTATCACCTGTAGACTAAGCATCCAAGTTTTGAAGCCTATTATATTCCCACAATAGGTTCGTCTAACGTAGCTTATCGCCTTGAAATAATAAGCGCTTCCGTGCCTTCTCTCAATCACCTCCCCTATTATGGTATCCACCTTTGCATATCTCGCCTTGAGCGTCTTAACGCAAAAATTAATCGAATCTTCTCCATTGCCTTTCAACAGTCACCCGGAGAAAATAAAATTTCTCTTTCCATGGGGGTGTTAAAAAATAAGATAAATAAATTTTTTCAAAGCAGATTTCTGTACACGCATTCCTTTCCCCACCTAGCCGCCGTAAGTGGGGGATTTTGGAGATGACACTGTCAAGAGAGATATATGGATGGAAACTTATGCCCTTTCTGTTGGCGACATGCATCTCCGTTCTGACGAGCGAAATCCCATATTCTTCAGATTGAATTCCTACCCCCCCCCCCTTCCCCCAGGGGGTCAGCGCAGAATGGGTATGGTATGGAGAACGAGGCCGAAATGCATCACATGCGGGATACATGCACACATAATCAAATTTATGCTTTTTTTGGTCGTGAAAGAATGCATCAATGCATCAAAGAATGCATCAATTTGACGCTCTGAATATTCTGCGTAGGAACACATAATACGAATCGAATTATTGGGGCGAAGACGTTAATTGTGCTGAAAGTGACGAAAAAGTGAATTGATAATTAAGGATATGGATCACAACCTGGAGCTGCATGGTTTTTCACCCTGATCCTGATAAAAACTCGTGATCAAGAGTCGATAGAAGGGGAAATTGTTTGCAGAAAGGGTTCAGGGTTTAACCTTTTGAAGGATAAATCATAAAAAAGGTTAGATGGCTGTGAATCACAATTTAAAAGGGTTAAATGGATGCTTATCTTAACAGCGATAAATTCCTTTTATCCTTTTCGATTGAGAGGGTTGAACATTTCACTAGGAGAGTTTCATCAATCTTGTGCGTGAATAAATGAGTTCATTTCATGTCCAGTTCATTAAATGTCCATGAAAACAGGTTTAAATATTAATTCATTCTGAGGTTACATATGCGGTTACAAGATTCGTTTTTCATCATATATGATTTGCGATTAAGAATAATTAAAGGACTTCGCTAATGCACGAGTAGTCACAATATGCTGCAAGAACTGTTAATTACGAATAGCCAGAATTTCATTAACTCCGATTCTTTGTCGGAATATCCACTTTAACCAGGTCTCAACGTTTCAAACATTTCTCAACGTTGACACAACATGGCTGTGCCGACTGGGTAGGGTCCCTGCGTATGAGACCAATTATCAACTATCTCAGAATTTTTTTTTTCAAAAAGACCATTTTTCCTTTCTTCCCGTCATTTATCTCTAACAGTAGCAGGTATTCTATCAGTGCGCTCCCTCCCATTGACCCTGGCCCTGCGCATCGCCCGGTAGATTTTCCCCTGTCCCCCCCCCCCCCAAACGTTTTGCACGTTGTGGCGTACGTCACATAATAGTCCCAAGTGGCACATAACATTGAGCCATCATTGAGTGTCGATTCAACATCTGAATGTTGATTCAAAGCTGATTCGACGTTTGTACTACTTAAGGTTGCATTCATAGCTTTGTCAGTTTAATGAATTCAATAGGATGTCCTCTGGCTCATCCTCTCCTTGTTCATTCAACGAAGTTTCCTCTGTTCACTCACTTGGGGTAGGCCCCACTGAGACCCTTATATATTTTGTTGAGCAATGAACTCCTCTGCCATCTGCTTTCTGTATCTCTGTAAACTCTGCCAATCATGCCAAGGTTAGGCAGGAAAAAAAATTTTTGTTGATGCGTTTCACATGCACTTTGACGAGAATTTCTGCCTCATGAAAATATATATTTAAAATGAAGGAAATGAAATATTTAACGATGTATGAAATGCTCTCTGAGGTTTATTCAAGATCACAAAGATATCATCTTTGGTAATGACAAAAATAACTCCCTTTTGTGGTTAAGCTGAGCGATGCGAATGGAAACGGCCGATGGATGACTCAGGAGATGAAACTGTAGAAGGGGAAAAGATGGTTGCCCAAAGATTTAGCCATGATGATGATGATGATGGCGATGACCTCCTCCGTATCCTCCGTAGCCTATGATGAGAAAGGGAAAGGAAAAATACAGTGGAAACCTCAATGTCGAAGAGCCAAGGGACATTGAAAATCATTTCGCCATAACAGGAATTTCTCAGTAACTTACGAATACTATTTTCAAATATTTGGAATTGCTTTTACTTCTTTTTTTTTTAAATTATAAATCTGCAACCTAATTGATGCGGGTTAGATGCCTTCAGCCCTTAATGCTCGAGCATTTGAAAATATCGGCTGATGCCTGTACTTTTCTGTCAGATTCGTGTTGCGTATCCTAATTAGACAGAATTAGAATAACATTTCTTGCTTTCGCGTATCCTCCGGCTCCCCTCTCCGATTCCTTGGATTTGGTACAACCGGAATTGCCTAAGGAAGATTCCTTGGGGACTCACTCACGTGCAACAGACGCAGCTGGAAGGAAATTTAACATATTCTAGTCTGAATTCCATGCGTCCTTTCCCTATAATTTCTCCCTTTCTTGAAAATTATATGACGCCATCATTGGGTTTCGATGTTGGCAAAATGAGAAATTGCCTTCTATGCGCATGCTGCCGTGCATATACATGTCCTATTCATTATTCTCCTGGGAGTAATCTCAAGATAGGGACATAATAAAAATATTCCTTGGTTCATCATCGCCCTATTAGTTAACAGAGTGCAATAGGTATGTATAATCAATATGACGATAAAATGCGAAGTACAACCCTAAATTACCTCCATAGCCGCCGCCACCATAGCCTCCATAGCCGCCACCACCATAGCCTCCATAGCCGCCACCGTAACCTCCTCCACCGTATCCTCCATAGCCGCCCCCAGGGTAGCCCCCATATCCAGACCCGCCCCACTGGGCGGACTCAGCAGGGGTGAGATCTTCACTCTCGTCTTTGGCCCCATGGGTCAAAGCCGTCAGGCAGAATAACCCAAGCAATCCCAAAACCTGTATGGAGATTGACAGCAATTCGTTAATAACCACATGTCTTTAAGAACAAGAAACAATAATATTGTGGGAAAGAGATCCTCCACCTGTGATTGTCAAAAGGTAAGATCAAATTTAGCGATCACGTTATGCAAACGTCGAGTGAAAGTCGGTCGAAGAAGCTTAAATACCCTTGAAAGTATATTTCAGGATTTTGCATTAGCAACTCGAGAAGTTAAATTGTCTTGAAAGGGATAGGAAAGAAAGAATAGAAAAATATTTGAACGAGATCATGTGAATGTAGAAGTTTCTCAAGTTTGGCATCGACTCAATAGTAAAGGACGATGAAAGGATAATAAAGGTCTTGATAGGGAACCCAGGGTTTCTTATTTCTGACTGCGATAAATCATTACTGACACGTGGAGTTTCCCGAGAAATTCAAATTAGCCAATCAAAGGACGAACTCACGATCTTCATTTTGAAGGCTTCTGCGTAGTTCCAGACACAAACGATGAGAGCACAGGAAATCAAGCTGATGTTGATTGTCGAAGCGGCTGGAGTAGAATGAATTGGTCCTGCCCACTCGGGGCTATTTATACTGTTGGGTCTGATGCGGAGTATCCCTGGCTTAAATTATTAGTGAGTTCTTACGGGCTTTCTTTCTTACCCTTCAGACGTCCATTTTGAGCCCCTTTTTTCTGGGAACAAGGTGCTTTCCCATTGGCCATTGGGGTTTCCCAGTCGAAATTGGGATGACTATCCATAGTAATTCGTGCAATCGCTCCATGAGACTCTCCCCTAATCCCTCATATAGCTAGCGGGCTTTCCGGGACTTGACCGAGACCTTGAAGCTCGAATGGATTTCCCACGTAGTGCGCATCTTGTGCATACGCAGGTATCAAGGTTCGCGATTATCATTCTCGTCTTCCGCTTCTTTCCCGACTTAGTCATCGCTGATTTTTCTTTCACTTCTTTCATCGTCTTTCATCTTCCTTTTTTCCCCTCAATATTTTGAAGCATTGTTTTCTGTGGACTTTAGCCCAACTCCATTTTCTTCATCTGTCCAAATAGCTAAGTGCAATTAGGAGGAAAATACATGCATTTCAACAGGTAAACAAATATTTTTCTGCTCTCCATATAAGCGGTGTATTCGTGAGAATTACATGAGCAATTTCCCGCATTTCTGCGTGAAACTACAGGGCCTTAGAATTGGTAGCCTTAGTTGTCCTTGACGGATTTCCATCACCCTTAATAAAATATACTCTTAACAATATTGTTGCTACTCTAAGGGAAATCGGTAAAACCAAACTACCGTCAATTTTCGCATTTTGATTTTTTTTTTTCCAGAGGAAAAGGCATCAGCAGAGTTTTCGATCCACGTCCGTCTCTTCCCGACCGTGCCGAGTCGCCTGAAGGGCGTCTGCGAAACCGAAATGCGTCGATAGCCGAGACAAGAGGGATGTTATGAGTGGCCTTGCATCGTGTAGAGACGCATGTCAACCTCTTCCACTTTTAGTGGGCATAAACCCTCGGGGCAATGCATTGGCTGCAGTGGCGGCTCGTCGAGGTAGGCAGATAGGCCGGGCCTAGCCTGGACTAGACAAGAGGGCACCGAGAACTACCGTGAATTTAAGTCCTTTTTACTCCATTTTAACTTTTGCATGACAACGTTTCGGAATGCCTCCAGCCACAATAATATTTGGGCCTCTTCACAATGGTCATTGAACTTGATGAAGTACTCGAAACGAGTAAAGCCATAAGAAAAGGGTGGAAGAATGCTGTCTGCTCAGGTGGGCCCAGGCCTCCCAGGTATCGCAAAAAAGTCGGAGCATGCGCAGTTAGGCCTAGGCCAGCCTCTGCCTCGCCTAACCTGTTCCTAGACACTGGGAGCCTGAAGGAAGAATTGCGGGTAAGGGGCAGTCTTGTGATGAAGAATCGGAATGAGACTTGGGCCGGAGAGAAGAGGCCTGAGTGCTACGTTGCCAAATCTATGCAGCATTGCCATATATTATTCCACGACCTACTCCTTTTCCTCCGATGAAATTAGAACCCTCAAGGTTGGTTTTTCTGGCTTGTTCATTTGCTTTATCGGCGCCACGACCCACGTAGGTCTTTTATTCCTGCAGGTCCCTCTCTTGCAAAACTTTTCACCTTCTCTCCTGCCCCTTTGCTGTGATTAATGCAGTGGAGTTCGTGTAACTGGTGTCACGTTTCCCTAACCAATTATATCTGTGGACATGACTGCTAATATTTTTAAACATTGCATTAATATAGTTATAACTTGCATTATATAATAAATATACGCCTGGATGTAATAGCACAATTTTTTATATCTATCTATATATTAATATTTTAATAGCCTACGTACTCCTGTCTGTCCGCCGAAGGCCTGCACGGGTCAACTCTTCCGAATTCGACCCGATCGGCTCGATTCGAGTCGTAGTCCAACCCGACTACTCGACCCGAAATTCGATCGCCGAATCGAGATTTTAGTGAATCCTACACGCGGGTCTGGTGGGGCCGATCGGGCCGGCCCGCAGCCCCCTTAGGCCTCTAAACTCCGGGTCTCTGGGTTCAAGTGACGTCATTTAATGACGTGATCGCATCGAGCGCTGACGGAACGAGGCGTCCTTATTGCCAGGAGCTGTAAACGGCTCGAGAAAAAGACTCCTCCGAGTGCATTCTAGCCTATTCGCCTGCATCCAACATGAAACTGCCTGATAGAGCTCATCCCCTTTCCCACAGGGGCTGGGGTTTCTTTTTGGATTCAAAGTCAATTGGTGGCCTCTGATGACGGAAGAATCTCATGCTCCATCTCTTTATTAATGACCCCAAATTTGGCGGTTCAAAAAACCTGCGAAATGCCTCATTTGAATGCTATTCGACTGAATTCCTATATCGAGACGATTCGAGAATATTGAGATAGACCCACCCCAGGCCTAACGTTACCCGTTTGAAATGACGTGGTGCAAGAAACACGAGGTTGGCCATCTCAGGCCTAACGTTACAAGTCCTCGCCAACACCGTTCGCGGTTCTCGATACGCATTACAATTTAGGTCCACTTGTTTCTGAAGAAGTTTAATTTACGCCCTAGCAGTTTACGATTCTATTTCCTTACGTTTTAATTCAGGTCATTCTGATTTTACTATAATTACATCCTGTCGGAAGTTGTTTAGAATATTGATGCCCCATAGGAAGAGTAGGTGTCTCCAGGTGCCAGCTGGCCGGAAGGGTCTTATCAGGCGATACGCCTACCACAGACCTACTTGACTTGCAAGTCAAGGATTGAGATACTTTCAGCTTGAAGAGATAGGGCTGGATCTTGTGCGAACACAATATCTCATATGCCATGCAATGTCCGTGGAATTTACATTAGCCATAAATGAAAGGAAGTGATGACTAGTGAAGACACTTCAGTTAGAGATTATTTCCAACGTAATGCTGAGAGGAATAATAAAAAAATGGATGTTTTTTACACCATGTCAAATCACCATGTGGCTAGGTGGCGTTTCAAAATTCGGATCCCCTGGGGTACCTTATTTAGTGCAGATTTGGTCGATTCACTATAACTTACCTCCCAAAGGAGTAACTTTTTTTTTTTTTTTTTTGGGGGGGGGGGGGGGGGGGGGGG
>CAJPEV010003604.1:0-23060 GCA_905338385.1 Darwinula stevensoni | reverse complement strand
TGGGATCCCTTTCCCCCCCTCCCCTCCCCCCCCCCCCCCCCCTTCCCCCCCCCCCCCCCCCCCCCCTTTTTTTCCAATCCCGCCATTCACTTTCCACGTTTTGCATTCGGTCGCCTCGGGACATCAGGGTGGTTATATCCTCATGTCCCGAAGCGACCGTTATGTCCATGTCCGAATTGTTTTCAATTAGCTAATTTGACACTTGTTGCTCTAACTCTCTTATTCTCTTAATTCCTTTAATTCTCCTATTTGCGATGTGATCCTCGATGCAAAAAAAAAGGTGAGATCTGATGACATGACGAGCCGTCTCTCGGTGCGGATTATCGACACTGAGATCATCCGATGCGACCTTGCTAAACTTAAACCCTGAAAGAAGTCACGAGATGACGTCATCTGCTTCCTCCCCTCCCCCTCGGAGACGAATTCCCTTTGACCCCGCCGCCAGACGGTGGCGCTCCCAGGCGGAAGGAACAGGCATCACACATCAAAGATTTTAGAAACGTTTACATGATGCCTGACGAGCGACAGGAACGCCTTGGTCCGAAATCGTCCGAACCCCTTTCTGACGTTTTCACAAGCGCATGGCAGCGCAGAATTAAGCAGCTGACATAAAAAAGGCAAATGCTTTGTGAAGTTTGACTGGATAGACTAAGGATAGACTAAGGATGGACTAAGGATGGACTAAGGATGGACTAAACGAAGCCGTTCTCGCTCGTCAGACCTGCCGTGGGTGGTGGATGGCAAGCGGTGAGGGGGGGCTTCGACATGGTTTCCGTTTTACCGAAAGCTTTAAAGGTTTTTCTCGCCTTCCGTTCTCGACGTTGCAGTCCTTGAGCATGGTGATGGGGGTTCTCCGTCCAAAAAGTTTTCTCATCGTGAGGATCAGAGGTCACTCTGCTGGGGAGAGACGGGTGCTTGCCCTTTCGCTTCGTTTCTTCTGCCTCCAGCTGCCTCCTCGTCGAGATCTTCTCTATAGAAAGGATTACATTAGAAATGAATGAATGAAGCCATTGGAATGTTCCCTTTGCGTTTTCAGTCTGCTGGGGCTGAGGTGTTGGCTTGGGTTCGGGAGGAGGCTGGGGATTCGCCGGGGATCCACTTCTCGCAATCCATCGCAGATCGTGAATAGAATTCTCTTTTCGTCGGATGATTCGATAGCCAATAGCCAATAGCCAATAGCCAATTTTGTCCGATGATCGCCTAATTAGCCATTCTTATCGATCGTAGTCGCCGGAGACATCGTGGTGCAAGACTTCCGCCTGGGCCCTGAGGGCATGCTGCACGCAACGATCGCGGTTTTCGACCCGGTCGACCCCGGAGACGTCCCAGATGTGTCTGCGTTCAATTGCACCTTGGGCGATGCTGCCAAGTTTTCGGCTCCTGACTACGATCGGTGAGTCTTGGAAAGTCATCAGTGAGTCTTGGAAAGTCACTTCATCGGTGGACGATGCGATGTCGTCCCCGTTTCGTTTCTGCAGGGCGGAGCTGACGGATTTCGCGTCGGTGTTGGCGGCGCAACTGAGCGGGGCGAAACTGTTGGCGGAAATGGATTTGAGCGAATGCGTGGACCCGACGGGGCAAGTTGACCTTTCCGGGGTCACGGTGGGGGCGTACTTACGAGACCTCGTCGTTCTCGGTCCCGGGAGTGAGTCCTCGTGCCGATGTGGGGAGTTCTGTGTTAGGGATTCCAGAAAATAGACATCGATGGAAGTTTTAAAATTAGTTTGATCGGCATGAAAAGCCTTTAAAATTACGTTTTCTCAAGACAGTGCAGGCTGGAAACACAAACGGTAAGGCTGAACGAGTCGCAACACCATGTAACTTTGGGAAATTATCAACAAGTAACTCTTTCTTGTAGACGGCACATGAGCATGTATTGTGGGGTATTGTGTGGTATTGTGGGGAGACTCGGGATCTGAAAATGTCCCCACGCTCCTGTCTTCATGTGTCAACGAAAAGTCTCTCTGTGTAAGCGTTCGTACAGTATGCCCCGATTTTCGCTTTCAGCTCCAGAGGCGAGAATTTTCCTATCGGCATTTGCCGTGCACAGTGACCCCATCGGCGGCCTGGTCTACGAGACATTCTCGGCGACCGTCGACGAAAACGGCAATGCCCTCGTCTACCCAGGCCTCTGGCGGTTCGGCGAAAACGGCGAATGGGGCGACGACTTCCGCGAAACCGTCTTGGAATGCGCCCTCGGCGAGGGGGTGAGGATCTTCGAGGCCTTGATACCGGAATGAATTCAGACCGACTGTGCCAACATTTGCACAAATGTTGCCATTTTTTCCTGTCATAAAGTGGATTATAGTTACTCGATCGATCCTGTTAATCCATAATCCACGAGAAGGATCCTCCTTGGATCAGCGAATCCATTCGCTGGAAACTTGGTTCGCACTCCGCACGGCACGCGGTTTGGAAACGGTTCAGTTTTCGGGTTCAGTTAATGTGGCTCAAAAAACCTTGATTCGAATCGTGGTCAGGGCACTTGAGCGTGTTCTTCTCGAGTGTCAATTTTGCATTACTTGGATTTAAGTATTATATACCTGCTAAAATGCATCTCACGGGATAGTTCTACATGTCCGGCCCTCTTCCATCCGGCCAGTTCTTGAGTACGCCTTCCTGGAACGCCCGAGGAATGAACCTAAAGGAAGTTAATAAGGGAACGTACCCGACCGAACAGTTTTCGCCGTCGAACTTGTGCAGGATCGTCTGCCCTGCGCTTAATTAGGGAAGGGCTTAAGTGCCGCGGGGTTATCGTTTTAAGTGAGAACTCCATTGAAACCGTTGATTACTTTGGGTGGGAAAGAATCGGGAGCGTGAAGATTGGAAGCAACGAACTTTTTGTCTGGAAAGACGTAATGATTGTGGTGAGCAATAGGCGCAGTTTTGTGGGACCCATCTTTATCACAAGTAACATGACCTCTTAACGGTACATTGATTTATTAATATTTAATTTCCATTAATGATCCATTAATTTATTGGACGCCTGACTGAAAAGGAGATTGTCAGGGCGTGGTGGTAGCAAGATGGTGCAACAAATAACACATCGAGCTTGGCCGACCTTTCCCTCTTTGTCGCCTTTGGATTTCTTCCTATTCGGCTATGTTAAAGACGATGGCTACAACAATAATCCACGCGCTTTGGATGAATTGACAAACATCTCGTAACTCGTTGCCGACATCCCAGCCAACAAATCACCGCCGGTGTCTTTAAGCATGCTCAGGCGTGCACAGTTGTGGATCCAAAATGGCGGCGGTCAATTTCAACACCTTTGGTAATAAACCAATAATGGTACGTCCTTCCAGACAACGAAGTACGTTACGACCAATTTTCATAATTTCAGTTCTTTTCGCCAAAATTATTAATGATTTATTGGGTTCTCGCTTAAAATGATCACCCCGTACCATTAAGCGATCGCAGAGCAAATCCCCGTAGCTTTGTTACCGTGCCCGGCGATTGAATGCAATTTGCTGATTCACGATTATTCCAGAATCGTGAATGAACCACCATTATTTTTATTTTCATCAGGCAATTTCTTGTAAGCAAGGACTTGCTCGCAAGAACTTGCCTCGTGCATCTAACGTTGATTCAACAGCGTTGAGCGTTGGCTCTTAACCTTGATTCAACGTTGAGCCAAGGTTGAATCAAGGTTAAGTGCCAGACAAGTGCAAGAAAGACGCATTTGAAAAAACATGTTGCTCATACACTAAAAGAAAACTATTTTGGTGACGAATCACATGACATCACATGACAAATAAACCCCGATCCTGTGACGAAAGTTGGTTCCAAAGAAAAAAAAAATGAATTACACGACGTGCCAAAACTATTGGAGTTTCAGTGGTACGACGTGCCCCACTCGGCCGTGGGAAGAAACATATTACGGGACGACGTATATAAATAAAGGTCCGATAAAGGCTAAATAAGGTTTGTGCATTCTGGGCTGTCTCTTCTAAGTTTAGATCTCATGCAGGTTGAGACCACTCCGTTCGGGAATGAAGGGGAACCTTCCGCAGGATTTTTTCCTTTCGAAGACTGTCAGGGGAGAGTCCTTTGGGGAAGTCTCCTATCAGAGGAAAAACCTTCCAGGAATAAGACCGTTATGGGAAATATATTTCGGGGAAGAGTCCGTGGAACGTCAGCCATCGTATTAGAGCCTGAATTTTCTGCACGTGTTTAGATAAACACGATGTTTAGATGAGCTGTATAACCGAGAGGAGAGGCCACGTTTATTCCGAAAATTATTTTAATAATAATTCATAGCGACATGTGGGTCACAATGCCCGCTCGCTCTTCCTTTCACATTTCGATTAAATGTAATATATTTAAAGAAATATGCTTCATTATTTACAATGTTAAACGTGATTCACAGAGAAACAGATTACCAAATAAATTTTATTTCGACCTGAGTTCGCATGTGTTCGAAGCGATCCAATGCGATCGAAGGCAATAGTTTAATAGAGTTCAATAGAGTTTCAATGATTTTCCTTTTTCCTTCTTTTTCCGCCTTCAAGTCAGGATCGAGAACTTAGATGATGCCAAAACTTGTTTAGGTACATCACAGCCCTTACCGACGACATTCTGCGAAGTCGAAACCACGGGTTTCTGCACGGTTAAGAACGGAATGGACAAAATGTCCGAATGGATAAGGAAAAGACTGTTGGAGGCGGAGGCCCTGACGAACATCCTCTACGACGCCTCCTCCGTCAGAACAGAAAAGTCACGATAGCTGCAGGATCGATGTTAAAAATCAAACGACCAACTTCATGAGCCATTGAGCCATTGAGCCATTGAGCCATTGAGGGCGTTACCTAGTCGGCGGGTGACAGACGGAAAATCCTCGTGACGCGGAATGAGTCGCATCGACGACCGCAACGAGCGTCGCACAAATTACTGATCGCGAGGTGAGACGCGCACTTAAAGGAGATTGCCCTAAATTCGCTAAATGATTTTCTATAAATAAATCTTAAATGATTACTGAGTAAAATTCGACGGCAAGCTTTCGGGAAAGTTCATGAGGCGAAGTTGAACTGGACGGTATCTTAATAACATGTGGAAATTGGCGTCTCATTGGCATCCGTGAATACAGTTCCAAGTTGTCTTTAGAGAACTTTAGGAACGTACTATCATCATTTCATTTGAAGTTCATAATTTTTTTTCAGCAATCGAATTAATTAATTACGTAGGAAGCGGGGAGAAACGAATGATGCTTCGTATGCAAATTCAGCATCATCATTATCAGACTGATTAGGGGCTTTCGATTGAAGATGATTAGAAATGATGGTGTGAATAAATATAATTTGAGATACTTTGAAAATGTATGAATATGATTAATTATCAATCGAAAAAATATTTTCAAGCTAAAAAATTACGTCGACTTAATCCTTTCCTGGATCGGAAATTCAGGGATCGGAATTGCGTTGACTTTTGCCGGAAGTTTGCCGGAAGTAACAATGACGTGATGGTATGTTACTACAATATTTACTGCTGGATAAAATTTAAAAATAAAAAAGGAGACGACACATCGCTCGAAAAGCTCGAAAAAAATGATTTCAACGTTTAGGGCGAGAAATTGCGATTGGCAACTGAAGAAAGTTGCCGAGAGACGATCAAACAAAACCATTGCACGGCGGAATACCTTAAAATTATTTTTTTGTGTCCATTTCCAAGCGGGAGTGCCGTGGAAAAAGGAACTAACCGCATTTCGCAATAAACGATTTCTCCACCACATTGTTTTTTTTTTTCCTTTCGTGAGATTTCCGACAGGTGCGACGGCGGAGTACGCGGCGGGGAGCATGTCTCCGCTCCGATTCTAATCAAAATTTGTACGACCGCAGTAAATTACTATTAAATAAGTTAAATTAAAATTTCACCTGTCCGGGTGGCCGAAGGACTGATTCACGAAATTTCGAAAATTATGAGTTGGAATAATGAAAATCAATTTAAAAATGGAAGGACCTTTTGCACGAATTCACATCACAAACGCCATCGCGGATTAATTTTTGAAAAATTAATATTTCAATTTTTAAATAACAATATTTCAATTTCGAAGCAATATTGAACTAGCATGAAACTTCGGGACTCGGCTCCAAACATCCAGCATTTTTGCATTCGAATTCATTTTCGAAATCGTCTCCTGAGACACATGACTTCAAAGCCTCTGAAATGAAAAAGTAATTTTTTAAAAAATTATTATGACATTAAAAAAATTTACCAGTTAATTTTGCTGCCAAATCGGCTTCGACATCTGACGATTCTGTGATGATTCTGAGAAACGGAACCAGTAAAACACCAAAACTGAAAAAAAGTGGATCGTTAGGATGAGGGCTCGTTTCCGAACAAATTATTTAAGATTATTTACATCATATAATAATTATTTCTTGCATTTGTAGGAATTTTTTGTCGAAATGAGCGAATGAGCTTCATTAAAATGAGCTTCATTTCTTCATTTTTTCATTTCTTTTACTAATCGCTGACAAGGAACGGCACAAAAAAAATTGATTTCTGACTTTGGCCATAGTTTGGTCATTGAAAGCACTCTCAAAGTGAGGTCAATTGGCACCAATGGCCATGGAACAGGTTTAGGCTCATAACTGGCTCGACCTAAAAAATTCCGCTTAGACCCCCAAAAGTCCCGATGACATGTCCTCTTATTCGGATTTTTCTGATTTTCGTGGGATTCCTCACCCGTTTCTCGAGGGACCCTCGTTCTTCAGATCTGATCATGAGTGGTAATCTTAAAAATGGTGCGAATAAACCTGAAGAATTTCCTGAAGCTCGTGTAGCAAGCGAAGATCCGGAGACAATAATCAACTCGCATGAGATGGAGCTGAAGGATCACCTTCAAGGTAAGTCTTTCTCCGATCACTCCCTCATTAACGACCATATTGCAAAACTGTAATTATCTGGTGTAAATTGTGTTTCTCTGCTCCAATATTGTGCATATAGGGTTCCTATGAAGTTACCACCCTTTTTCGATTTGCCATAACTTCTCGAGGGACGACCCAATGCAACGACTGAGAAATTCATGAGTTCAATACATTTTTGAATAAACCACAAGATGTGGTATATACAAATCTATAGATGTCGCTGCAATCGACCAATGCGCCACATATTTACATGCAACGCAATTTTTCATGCATGAAAAAACGACCGTGTAGGTCCATTTGTACAGTATACTTTTGCCCAAACAACAGATGCCTCCTGAAGTTTTTTCTAAAGCTGTGGTGAAATAAAGTTTGATTGAGACCTGTAACCGTGCAGCTATATATTTGGTCATAACGTTTAAAGGAATGGTCAGATGCAGCTGATGTTCGACCAAAATGCCCATTGGCCTAAAACGTCCTTTTTTCATTGCCCACCACTTGGCAGTACTTAACGGCAAGAGGCACAGCGGCCGCTAAGTAAAGGAAAGACATGGGTTGCATGTAGGAAATGAAATATTTGAATATTTTCTTCCATGATGGACGATGGACGTGTTCCATAACTTGATGTGGGGTAAATTGAGCCCCTCCTTAATGGGACATTTTTGCATACGCAATTCAAAATGGCCTCATTATTGGAAAATCATTTACACTGGGTAATTACAATTGTGATGGAAGAGAAAGTGGGAGGGAGTGATTAGAGAAAGACTTAAGCTCGATCTCATGCGAATTAATTAGTGTTCACTGGATCTCTGATTGCTCCATGAGCTCCATTGAGCATCTTCAGCGCGATTTGCAGGCTAATTCGCACCGTTTTGAAGATGATCGGTTGTGATCAGAACGAGAATCACTCGAGATATGGGGAAGAAAATAAGAGAATACGAAGATATGTCATTCGTTTTGAGCCTTCAACGACCAATGTTCGATCAAAATTGGAAATCATCACTTGGGTGGTGTTCCTTGCGATATTAATAGAAGTTTAAAGGGCTATGAGAATGAGGTTCCGTTACGAACTCTTCACGGTCAGGAAAATTCCGGGGATTTCCCCGGAACAGCTATTCCATGTGAGAAAATCGGAGATATCGTTTCTGCTGGGAACCCAGATGTCTCTTTTCCACAACTTAGACTGCAATTTTTTTAGCAGTAAACCTAATTCTGAAATTTAAGAGTGAGTTTTCAAATTTTCATCTTCGATTTCCACTCCCCAACTAGAAGTAAAAGTCGATGCGATTCCAAAATTGCGATCCCAGATTATAAAAACAAGGGATTTCTTGAATCTGGTTAGTACTTATCAGTACTTGTACTGTCAACTTGTCTGCATTAAGTTGAAACGGCTTTAAAGCGACCGCCGCGACGTCCGGCATTCCGGATCGGCGTCCGCTTCCTCCATAATTAAAAACATTATTTCATTCCCACATGAACTATTTGGATAATAACAAACTATCGATATAAACCGCCATGTGGATTTATACGATCTACCATTAGCCATATTAGCAGCATCTTAGGAAGGAATATTCGTGAGATGAGTTTCTCCGAAATTTTCCTCTAAGGAGCGGTAGATACATGAATCCCTTCAGAAAAATGAACATCGTTTCAGGCGAATAGGACACGGACCTTTCCATTCCTCAACAAATTCATCCCAAGTCACCATTATATGCACGAAAAGGATCTCGCAGGGAGACAGTACACGTAGACGATGAGCGTGCACCATATGACGAAGTTCTCGAGGAAATAGCACCAAGTGGGGAGGCATCGCGACAGATACCACATGGATCCACTATAAAAGAAGCAGTCGAGGGGAATCCCGATCCAGTCTGCATCTGACAGCTCTGAAGTCGCCATGCTCCGACTCCTCCTCTGCCTCGCCGCCTTCCTCCCGGCCATCCTCGCCCAAGGTCTGCTGTTTCATTTGGGAGTTTAAAAAAAAAATGCGAAAGGGAATTTCAGGGCCAGATCAGTATTTCTTCATCGAATCCACATATGTGCAACTTTTATTTCCGGAATGAGAGCTAGCACATTTAAATTCCGCTTCATGCATGAGGTTCCATGCAGGAATAACTTCTGCGGCAACTTGCAACCGAATCCAGACATCGATTTGGTTATGTAAATAATATAATATACTTTACCTAGGTATATAGACAATCGTGACGGAGTGTGAGTGACTGATGGTAATTCTAACCATGTTCTAGGTATGGTTGAAGACTGAAACTTGGTACATGAGTAGATATTGGGATGCCTTGTTTATTTTTTTTAAATATGACTTGGGAGGTACATGCCCTGAGGGCACTTTTTTGGGGGGAAAGATATTTCCAGAAATGTTTAGCTTAAGGAAACCGTTAAAAATGGAAAGGTAATCTTCAAGACACGTTTATCGAGAGAGAAATTTGAAGATATATTTTTGCTCATTGAAACGGGTGAATATTGTATATTAGCTGAATTTCAGTTAGCCATGGGGTTTTGAGTTTGAGAAATTTTCTGTTTATTTCGCGTCTTCTCTCTCCGCGTCACCAGTCCTTAACTCAAACGCGGCGTCATTGTTTCTCCTCTGAAATAAGGAGGATCCCTGGAGACCTTCGAGGACGTGGCAGCAGCTCTGCTGGCCGGGCATCGCGTGTCTGCCAATTTTGACAGCAGTTTGTGCGAATCCACCAACATTCCTGAACCTCTCGTGAGTGCCATGCAACCTTTCAATCTTTTCTACTTTTGCCTCCTGGCAATGTGCTTGGAGCATTAACATTTCGAGCATTGGCCAGCGAAGCGAACCATTGGTTAGCAATGCGAAGTAAATCGTTCCTCCCCCTCAGATTAAAATTAATTAATTAATGTTATGGTTTGTCCAGGTCATAATTCTCATACGTTGAGAGAGGCACAATGAACTTCGTGAAAGACAGGAATTTTTCGAAGATGACGATCGCAGCAGACAGTCATTGTATAGCCGTAAAGAGGATCCAGCCCCTTTCTGACCTGGTCTGTTAAGGCTGATAGTGAATCAGTACCATGGCAATACCATGGAATTTCCAACCAATGGGCGACAAGACTCCCACACCCAACATATCCACCTGCCTTCGAGACCTATGACTTCGCAATGTTTCACAGAATCAGGCTCCTTGTGAAGCTTCAATACAGATTCGGTCAACGTCTTTGTAGATCAACCGAGCTGAACTTTGATGAGGATAGACATCACGAAAAAGTACAGATTGCCAGAACCGACAATAGCTAAAAAGATTTATGTTCGTTTCTCCTAGAAAGTTTCCAATTGGGCATGATACACTGTATCTCGAAATAAAATAATTTTGGACGTAAATATTTGCCGAGAACATCGCTGATTCTGGCATGAATTTCCGCACAGGTGGGGTCTGTGCATTTCGACGCATGGTCATACACGGAGGTGGAGCTGGAAACTCCATATGTTGTCGCCCTGCAAAGTTTCCTTACCCGTGAGACTCTCTCCTTTGGGTCCAATTCCGTCTCGCGCTGACGATGAGGACATCTGCTTGATGGTTTTTTTTTCATTCGCAGCTACTGGGACGTTCATCCTGGTAATTTCGTATGTGGATGCCAACGGGGTTGCTGTCTTCGATTCCTACGAGATTTCCAGCGAAAACGGTCTCGTTATCGACAACTTCGTCGTGCAATGTGCGGTTGGGGTCGGGGCCTTCTTCGTGGAGAAGGGCAACCACCAACCAGAGTAAGTTCTTCTCTCGTCTCGCACAATGCCGCTCTGTGAATACTGGTCACAGAAGAATAATGAAATTCCTGCATCAAACGGAGACTATTTACAATTCAAGGGTTTTCCTCGGTCATCTTCCATGCTCATGTTGGTCAGATCTTACAAGCTGATGAGTGGGTTTTGAAAACATTTTATTATCGCAACATGGGATATACTACGTAGAATTCTTACTCCTAAGCATTCCACTCATGCATGCAAAATAAATATTTAGAGTACGATTTTATTTTTGCGAAGAAACCTTGTCACTCCGACACCGCATTCTCTCTTGTGAATATTTGTAACGCATTCAAGAAAGTTCACACCTGAAGGAGAAGCTTCAGAACCGAAAGAAACAGACCGAACACAGCTGCATATTTGTTCCAGCACTGCTCTGACATCATACGAAGAATTACTGGCGGCATTGATGGAAGGACGACAATTGACGACCGCAGCAACAGTCAGTGACTGTTTGCATCCCCTGCCACCTGAAGTCACTACCGCCGCAGGTGGATCCTCGTACTACCAGTTCTACGTCGTCCCAGGTTCGCATTATCATATTAATGCACTTTACTTCCACGAGGAAGCGATGGAATCGGACGGACTCCTTCCATTGCAGACGAGACGGGAGAGGAGGTTATCATTGTGGAATACCCTGGCTTGTTGCTCAGCGTGAATGAGGGCGAGACGGTTTACACGGTGACCAGGACCTTCATTTCCCCGGATGGTTCTGTCTTCATTATTGTCAATTACTACAATACCCTGACCTGGGAGGACGAATATCCTTATCCAGAAGGATACCGGTGTGTCCTCGGAGAATCCATGAAATTTTTCGATGCCTCAGGTAGACCTGCATCTTCTGACATTCTCTTTAATTCTCTATTCTCTCCTCAGCTGAGAGACGTTGCACATATATCAGCAGTGTCAACTGTCTGAAAGAGATTCAGGAAGAGGCGTCAATTGGATTTTGATACAGTCGATTGAATATCCTCAGAACAAATGGAATGAGATATCAAATGAGAACTACTTTCGGAAATTTGAAATCGACAACTGGAGCTTCATCTAAATCCTCCTTCGGCAGTTTTTGACATGGCTATCGAAATAATGGAGATAATAGATAATGATGTAGGCATTTAATCGTACATTGATCATAATATGTTAGCCACACGCATTTTAGATGATATTATTTGGTTGGTTGCATAGACAAATAAAAGCTCGTCTTACGCACTTTTAATCTTAATCGAAGCTAATCTGCTCAATGTAATTTAATATAATTTCGTCATATCAATCATCAATGTCATTTTGAATAAACAATGGCAATAGCTTACTTTATTGTATTCTTTGATTTCATCCTGAATTTCCATTTTTTTTATCTCCTTAAAGTTTGCCATTGACTCAGCGTAGCCGTGGTGAAAAACCCTAACCTGCCCAAGCCAATTTCAAAAGAAAAAGCTGTTAGTCTATAAACTGTAATTGTTGGAGATATATTCAAATTATGAGTGGAGAATACATACTCAGGATATTTCATCCTCTGCAATTTACAGGTGATTCCTATGATTCATTCGGAACGTATGCTGAACTGGATGCTGCGTTTTTGGAAGGGAAGGACATCCAAGTTTCCCTGATTTCCTCCTCGTGCCTTTCGCCAAACACGACGCTACCCGAAGTCCTCGTAAGTCCTTGTAGTCCTTGTAATCCCCGTAAGGGCTGTCTTTCTTTTCAGGTGTTGCCTGATTCCTTTCGTAATGCCGCGTGTCCTGCAGAATTTAGTCTGTGTCCTTCCGTGTGTCTCAAAAGTAAAAATATTTGATTAGCAACTATAGGAAGGGTTTTAGGAGAGCTGAGGGCATCACAAAGAATGGTGTCATAACTGCCTACATAACTTCATAATTACATAACTTCAAGGTAGCTTCCTGGGTTTGTAGGATTATTTTGAAGGGTTCAAAATTTAAACTCTTAACTACGCCTAGTGAAAGAAATTATTTTGGCCAACGAACGTCTCATGCAAATGAAGCGCATACACGCGAAGACCAAGATTAGAGCAGGGTGAAATCTGAGGCTTTCGGTAATTCCAAATGCTATATCTCTAGGAAGCAAATATAAAGTCCTCCTGGCAATTCAAATAATGCTCCGCTCTACGGACGGTAGCTCATGCAAATGTCATTGCCCTTTATCATTCCAGTTCTCCCCCTGCTTTGCTCAAATAGCTTTCCTTATTCGCGACTTTCCTTTACGCTCCGTCTCTCACAACGAGAGCCTTCGAGATGCGAGGCGCGAGGAGATTTATGTGCCATGAGGAAATTTTGCGATTGCAATCAGGCAGCCACAAGTCAAGACAGGTTGGGCTTTGGATATGCAGAGCCAGGCGAGCTGTTTCACAGTGGAAAAAGGGACGACATCAAGAAGCCCCCTATGGCAATGAAGTCTACTCGTACTTCATCTGTAGTTTTGTATGTTTATATTTGGAAACGCAAATTTCCTTCATGATACTGTAATTACACAATGAGATATTGGCACCACCTGCTTGCAAAATGAAATCAAGTGCTCCAGATGTGCGGTAGGGTCCATCAAACATAGAGCCGGGTTTAATTAGATGTAAAGAAATCATCCTAGAAATCATTCGAAACAAGCTGGATGCCATTCCCAAATCAGGTAATGGAAGCTAAGTCAGATTTGCACGCACTTCAGAGCGACTCGCGCTGTCATCATCTCCGGGGTTATTAGCACATTTCACTAGAAACGGGCCTCCTCTCTTCGTAAAAAATTTCGAGATCCATTAATTCATGCATTTTTGCTTCACTAATGTATGGACGAACAATCGGTTGAGAGCTCGAGTTGGGAATTCGCTGAATCGCGCCAATAATAAGATTTTCCCTCTCCCCTTCAGAATCTTGGAGCCAAGGTGATCTCTTGGGTTCGAACGGAGGCTGGAGAGCAACCCGGCATCGTCTTCTCTCAATCCATCGTCGACGGTGACGAATTTGCTTGAATGCGCGGGGGGGGGGGGGCCGTCTCGGTTGCGACTCTTGTTGTTGCTCACTCGGCTTTTCTGGGTATAGTCTTTGGGGATTTCGTCTTGGAAGAATTCTATGCCGCCGAGGACGACCAACTGTACCTAAGAACGACCGCTTTCAATCCAATCGACCCTGCCGACGCCCCAGAAGTATTATTGTACATGTGCGCCATCGGTGAAGGAGCCCTCTTCTCCGCGCCTTCCTTCGGCCGGTGAGTCGATCGAGCGATGTGAGAACGAGATCCGATGTGAGAACGAGAACTCGTTCCATGTGTTCAATAGAACGGAGTTGACGGATTACGCGGCGGTGGTGGAGGCGGAAATGAACGGTGCGAAGTTGTCAGCCGAGATCGACTTCAACGAATGCGTGGATCCCACCGGTGAAGTCGATCTCAGCGGTGTCAGGGCAGGCGCATACCTTCAAGATCTTGTCATTTTCAGTCCCGGAAGTGAGTCGAGTGCATGACGTACTTTCTGTCAAGAAGCAATTTATATGTCATCTCCGTCTTCTAATTGGTTCCAGCCCCTGATGCAAGGCTATTTGGATCGGCGTTCGCCTTGAACAGCGATCCCATCAGCGTTTATGCCTATGAGAGTTTCGGGGTGACCGTCGATGAAAACAACAACGCTGTCGTCGCCCCAGGCTACTGGCATTATAACGAAAACGGAGAATGGACCAACGACTTTGGCACTACGATATTGGAATGCACTCTCGGCGAGGGGGTCATGATCTTCCAGGAGGCCTAAGAGTACAATAAATTCCGATTCATTCGTTCATCCTTTTTTTTCTTTCTGCTCCTAATTTGTGCTGGGAAGGCTGTTGGGGCTCTGACGCGACTTTTCACCGCGATGACGGGCTAGCGCATTATGCAATGAGCCTGTGTGGTGTTTTCCAGTGATTAAAGTATTTCATTCTGATTTACTTTCCGAATGAATCCGAATGTATCACAAAATAGGAATTTTAATGACCGATTCTTCCGTTATCCACGGGGAACAATACTCGTCGCCAAAAAAAAGCATGACCAAGAAGGAACAGAGCTCTCCTTTAACAACCTTTTTCCACTCACGCTCATGCTCGTGTGCATGAAATCGATTAGAGTTTCAGGGGTATGGGATGAAAATAAGGAACGAAATTAGAGTGTTTGGAAAACAATTGCCCGAATACTCTAGTTTCAATAGCGGCTACCCTGGTAGCATACAACGTTGGGCCAACATTGGCTGCTAGTGGGGGAGCGTGGGCCAACGTAGCAGTGGGCTGCCCATGTAGGCCCCACATCAGCGCTAGGGCGGCAGCCAACTTTTGTCCTGACTCAGGATGAGACGTCTATCTCAGCTATTTGAACAAAAAGCTTCTCACAGATTAAGCGAGATGGTGGGTATGTAGTCATTATGACAACAAGAAGCTTCCAACAGTTGATGCGAGATGGTGCCTGAGTAGCAGCTATTTTAGTGGGAAGTGATGCCGTGCGTCGGCATTTGACGTTGGCCCAACGCGGGGCCAAGGGATAAGCCCACGAGAGTCCTACGATGGACCCACATCGCTAATATGGAATTCCAACATAGGCCCAACGTAGGTGCCCTGCCGGCGTTTGTGGTCTCTTCTATCCCCCCAAAAACGGTCACCTAAAAGGATTTCATCGATGAAAGGTGGTTTGAAAAACCCGAAAGATGCTCAGAAAAATCGGAGGGTTTCAAGGACATTGGATGAGGCAATGCGGATGAAGTTCATGGAGTTCCTGTTATCTCTCTTCCCATTCCGGAGCCGACGCCGAGAAAATCTCTGACGGGAATTTCAGGAAGTCGTGGGAAAGACCCAACGTTCTCTACTTTCAAGGAAAAGAATTGAACTCCTCTCACCGTCCGATGCGACGAGGCTTCCAAAGAAACTCAAGTCCAATCTCCTCGCTGTAGGCCGAATGAAATTCCCCCACGGCAGCTGCGAAACTGCAAGTGAACTCGCAAACCCCCGGACGCATATTCGAAGCACCTTGCTTCGATCCGTTTCTATTCCACGTTCCGTGAAAAGCGTACAATTCAGTGGAAAAGCGGACAAGGTCATACATGCTGATGAGTTGATGCGACATAAGATGACAGGAAATGACTGGAAATGACTGGAAATGACAGGAAATGACTGGAAATGCACTGACAACAACAATATAACGGGTGCGGCAGAATGAATGGCGGGGTCAGTATTCCGTCAATTCCCATTTTTCGTTGCTCGGACTTGAACTTTTTTTAATTAAAAGATTCTCCATTGAATTCTTTACAAAGCGGTGCATCATATGCTACTTTGTTCGGAATGCTAGAAGTAGCCATTTATGCCACACATCTCTTGTCAACACATCTCTTGTTATTCATGTTGCTACAACTTGCTGAAAATAAACTCCCCACGGTTTCATTCCTAATACAAGCACCAACTTCTGGTGAGAAGCAGAATATTGTCGTCTAATCTCAAAAAAAAGATACAGCCCTATAAAGTCAGAAAAGTGCAAATTTTCCGTCATTCCTGGAATTACCCCCCCCCCCCCTCACCTGATTCAGGGGTAAAAGTCAAATCGAGATTTAGGCAGTCTTTTATAGTTCTCCATTTTTCCAATATCGGTCAGATTTTTGACAATATTGATGAATGCCGTCAATTTGACAGTATAATAATGGTGTTTTTGTTTGCCTCATCTATAAAATATTATGGAAAAATAGTTTGGACCAATCTGAGATGCCGGAATTTATTGGCCTATTATTGCCTGCTAACCCACTGTGCGCTGGTCATCTTCAAAAAGGGGTCGGTCGATCACGCTCGATACATGCGAGAAGTGCTTCCGGTGGCCCTCAAATACGGCAAGGACGTCTTCGGCGACCACTATACCATCTAATAACACGCGGGACAGTATACTGATCAGCTGTCCCGACAATGGTATCGAGAGAATTTCCCTTCTTCTATCAAGGAGGACCATTGGCCAACAAACTGTCCCGATTTGAACCCCTTGAACTACTCGATCTGGGACAATCTGGTCCATGTCATCAAGAGGGATAATATGACGTCACCCGAGGGACTCCGGTCGACGAACTGAAAAAAGCTGTGAAGCGAACTCGGCCGGGAAGTCGCGTTAGAAAGTTGTTCTGCTTCGACTAGTGACATAGCTCATGTGTCGAAAAATATGGGTGATTATTTGCGTTAACAAAAGCATGTGACTTTGCAGAGAATTGAATGGGAAATCTTTGGGGAAAAAAAGTTCAAGGGGAAAAATGGACCATAGGAATACTGACCCCGCCATTTAATCTGCTGCACGCGTCAGATGAATATTTAATGATGATGATCGGCAAAGCCATATTTTCTATTTCGTGACCTAGTCTATGAGTCTTGCAGAGAAGAATGAGGAACCTTGTTTATAATGAACAGTACATTTTTTATGAATATTCACAAACTCATTTTTTTTTGTCAACCTTAAACAATACAATATACCAGATGAGCTTCAATTTAGGACTCGAACGTAAACCTTAGGAAGGTACATAATAGCAAAAAATTAATATTACACAGTTAAATAATATTCAATTAGGTGTTTATCCAAGCAATAAATTCATTCAATCATTAGTTTGAGTTCGAAATCGGCGTGGAGTCTCTGCCCTGGAGTCGCCATTAACTACCCCGTGGATGGCCGCCTCGTGTTCATGTTCATTGTTTTTAATCTGCGATCATATGCTTTCGCTTCCAAATAGCCCTGCAAGAAATGTCAGAGTTACTGTTTGAAAAATCACACCTTGAGGGTAGGAAGAAATGACTTAATTATTCAATGACTTTAAGTAAACCTTGTTCAATGCAGGTATAGGGTAATGTTCAGCGGGTAGTCAACATTTTGTGGTTTCGTCCTCCCCCCCCCTGCTCGAATGCGACAATGTTCTATTGATGAGCACGACACCGATGAGGAATGGATGAAACAATGTATCAATCAGATTTTATTTGCCTCTCATGCCACCGAGGGTGCATTCCAAAATAGCGTCGCCAAAGTCGTTGCCCCATTCATCGTTCTCATTAAACCGCCAGTAGCCTGGATAGACGAGGGCATTGTTGCATGTATCGACAGTCGCTCCGAAAGTTTCTTAAGCTACGCCGCTGTTGGGATTACTGTGCACACCAAATCCGGATACAAAGATCCTCTCTTCGGGGGCTGAAAGGATGAAGGGATGAAGGAAATTACATTATACGTTTTCCTTGACGTTATCAGAACCGAGGCCTGTAGAAATATTCAGATGCCAATTTTCCTGCAATATTTGAGCTGCCTGCCATTACGGGTTACTGTTACATTGCGGGACACTGTTACATCTTACTGTAACATTTGCACAGAAAAATTCTATGTTGGGGATCACCTTTGCTCAGGACTCACCATACCCTAATGAAAGCGGAGAGTCTACTTCTCCTTCAGGTGCAGTAACATGCAATAACGCATACGGGAAAAAGAAGGCATGCAGAAGAAAAAAATTTTGGTGCCGACACTGCCGACACCAAGAATTGTAACATCTTGGAAGCATGCGCCAGCCGTGACACTGCTGAGGTCGAATTGGCCTGTTGGGTCCACGCATTCACTCAAGTCGATCTCGGCCGACAGCTTCGATCCATTCAGTTGGGCATTCAACACCGATTCGTAATCCGTCAGCTCCACTCTAAAATGATGGATGCGGTCATCCACTGTTTACCGCAAGTCGTCTTTCTCATATGACAAGGATTTCCCAGACTCACCGATTAAAGGAAGGTGGTGAGAAGATAACTCCTTCACCAATGACACACGCAAACTCTGTTATAAGTGGAACGTCACCCGGATCGACAGGGTTGAACGCGGTGGTCAAAACCTGTAATATGCCGTCCTCGCCCAAGAGGAACTCTTGAACGACAATATCCCCAGCAACTGTGAAAGATAAGAAGTAAGGTGCAGGAAGGGCGAAAATGAAAAGAAATCAATAAAATGAACTCGTGGAGAGAATAGAATTCTAATCACAGCCAGCGATGGATTGTGAGAAGTGGATTCCTGGCATATCTCCACCCTCTTCATCAACCCAAGCGAGCACCTTGGCTCCCGCAGCCTGAACACGGAAAGGGTATATTCAAATCTCTGGTTTTGGGAAGGATTTCGTTGCATAGCGAATAGGGCGATGTCACAATAATTCTTTGAAGTATGGTATGATCTAAAGAAATTAGTGCGAACTGCGCATTAATTGTGGGAAAGAGAGTTTGCATGGATTTTTCGGACGCGTTTCAATTTACGTTCATTTTCTGACTTACCAATTCATATGTGAAACGCTTTCTTTGTATCGTTTAAAGAGCTGGCGATATTCCCAAATCTGAGGCCATTCGAGAGCAAAGCCAAACGTTTACGGAGTGAACTTCACCATATATTGCATTCGATGACACATCCCATGCAGAATTAATTTGAAACTCCAAAATTGCCTTTCGTGAATGTGAAAAGTATGAATCGTCTTGCGCCATGAAGGGAATTTGCCTCTGGTGACTGCTTAGGTGAGGAGAAAAATAGCGATCTCTTCGTGTTGGTGCTTCTAAGATTAGAGTAGCGAATTTAAAGCCATATGTAAAAGTCTATATAGTCCATAAAATGTCCGTTAATAAGGCCGATGGCTTCAGTATGCGACATCTGCAATCATCTTCCTGTGATGAATAGGAATAATTGAATGATGAACGGGATGACAGGCAAACAGGTTGACCAAACTTGGAGAAACAGACGAAACAAGGATGGTGTAATAACCGTCCTCAGGAGACCCTGTGAACAGTGCATTAGCGAAGAATTACAATGATTCCTTTGGGAAGAGTGCCGGAGCACGAGGTGACATCCACCTGGGCCTGAAGTTCCTTCCCCTCCATGAAGGCAGCCTCCACTACAGCGTATGTCTTAAATGTGTCAATTGCATCACGTAAAGGATGTGAGGCACAAAGGTCCGACATCACTCGGGACGAAATTGATTGAATCGTATTTGAATAAAGAATCCCTTCATAGATAGCAGTTAAAATTGCAAGTCCTGCTGGGGGTCAAGGTTTCATGGCCGACAAAGACATTTCCAAATCTTGAATGAGGCGGTTTGGAAAAAACTTCATCTATTCAATTTATACGCGGGTAGCACGTGCAATTGCCCCGTCCTTTTGGAACCACATCTGTTCATATAATCTCATATCTCATGAGGTTTTGCGGTATGAAATTCATTGATTATCACCTAGTATGACTCAGATATAACTGAGTTTTGTTTTTTAATCGTATGCCGGTCGAAATAAATAACCACCCGTGATTTTTTCCTATGGGCTTTTTTAAGTTGTGCATTTATGAAAACACACGGAGGTAAATAATTATTACAAGGTACGGAATATGAAATAACAGAAATTCCATGGCTATGATGCAAAAAGTAATGGGGAACGCATGGATTGGAAGATAGTGAGCCTGAGGCATAGTAAATGTTGACGGAATCCCCGAGGACGCACTGGAATTCTTCAGAATTTTCATCCACTCAAGTCAACGTATTAAAAGAATTGGCAGTGACAAGTACGGATCCGTCCTGAGAAACGATGATCACCATGTAAACCGTCTCCGCTCGTTAAGGCTGATGGACAAGCGAGGCCATTCCAATACGACCGTCTCTCCTCCAGCCCCGTCGACATCCGGAGCAGTCGTCGCAAAGATCCAGCCATCATCAGGAATGAAGTGACATCGCGCGAAAATTCGAACCTGAGAGGACGTAGTACTGGATGTAAGTTGGTCCTCCCTTGTCGACTATGACCTCGGGCGGCAGGGGATTTTCACAGTTGGTGCCTATTCCAGTGGTCGTCAATTGATGTCCTTCCATCAAAGCTGTCCGCAGGTCGTCGTACGATGCCACTGGTGTACTTAAAAAGAGAGAAGTTCAGCCGCTGCTACGATATGAAGCCGGAATAAATTCGTAGGATTCAAAAGTGAAGAAATGAATTTTCGAGAGCAAGCTCATTTCTCCGCTTAAAATGAACTCTGCTTCCACATAATCACTCCATGTATGAGTGAATATCTGTTGCAATCGGTTGACTCGTACTTCTTAATTTAATTTTTTACATATACCTTTCCATGAGTTAAATATCAGAACCGCATGGCAGTCTCCCTTAGACTGAATTCTCCCTATTGGAGTTGATAGTACTCCGTATTACAAATTCGTTTCAGTCCGAAAGGGAGAGGGGAACAAATAAAAAAAAGTTGGTAACCCATCTCGACAAACTAGCTCCCGAGTTCGCCATCCAAGGAACTCACTCCGGCTGACTCCCTTCTCTAAGAAGGTGGCTCCGGTGCCAAGCGTGCAAAGCGCATAAAAACTGGCCTGTATGAGGCCGGTTTCTGTTGCCACCTGGTAGGCATCGAACCCGGCGTTTCCATCCACATCCAGGAACGAGAAGGCCAAGACGAACGCTCCATCGGCTGATATGGAGGCATACCGACTGAGTGATTTCCTCCATTAAGAAGTGCAGTCCAGTGAAAAGATTAAGTTCAGCTTACAGGTCATGAAGATCTGCATTCCGGTGATGATTGGAACTTGTAGTTCCACCTCCAAGTATGTCCACAGATCAAAATTATCAGACGCCAACTGCCCGGCACAGCAATATCAGAATCAAATTGAAAATGTGGAAATTTTAACCCTGAAGAAGGCATGAATATTCAGGTGGAAAATTCGATCGCCCGAACTTGAAGAATGAGAACGGGGACTGTTTTAGAAGTTTTATAGTTTCTAAATGAAGAAATTACCCAGCAAACATAGTAACGTTGTGGGAACGTTCCTCCAGAGTCAATGCAGTGTCATCGACGTTGAAGGTCAAAGATCAACGTTGTGTGAATATTGTAGCCGTGTTATGGCATTATGATATCTTTTTCAATCGCATGTTAAAATAATTTGTATGGTAGTTTCATCCGCTTGCTATCCCGGTTTTCTGGCGCCTACAGTGCGACCTAGCATATCATTTTGATTGTCATAGAGTAAGGTACGTGAAGTTCAAATTTCGTTTTAATACGTTCAATAGTTTAAAAGTTATTTGCCCTTTTTCGGGTACCAAAGCGAGTGGGACACCCTGTATAAGCACATACTCCTAATGAGAAACCCTTGCATCCCAGTGCACAAATACATATAAAGAGTTTCTACGAACTCGATCATATATATTGGCTTTATTCTCCGTATTTGAGAGGAAGAATGATTTTTCCAATCCCAGCAAAGGAAATGAGGATTTCTGTACTCCACAGAGCAGAAAGCGGATAGCCGTTCCCTGTAAAGTGCTAAGATTAGTACTTTCAGAGCAATAGTTAACTCATTGCCTTCATTATTGACCAATAATGGAATGCTACAATGGTGGGATTGAGGGTTCAAATAAGTGACATTGCAATGTTGGCTCAACGTTCAGCCAGTGCTGAACTTTCAACGTTCGTCTGAGTGTTCCGATAAGCGACATTGCAATAGTGACTTATTGTTAGCTGCAACGTCAACCAAACACTTGGAAGGTTCAAAATTAACGTTCATACAACGTTGATTGAATGTTAGTATGTTTGATGGGTAGCTCCCGGCAGTAAGTTTCATTGGGATACTGTTATGCGAAGAGGCCTTCTGGAAATTCAGCATTTGATTCTAAAGTATAAAATAATGGATCTATCGATGAAAGATTTGATGGATTTTTCAAATATTTCTAGCTCTCTCCGAATGTTCCGAAATGACGGATTTATATAGATAGGTCATATCATAGACAGGCTCTGTTACAGTTTCACCTATGAACGTGAGAATCGAAACGCCCAGCCGGTATGAAAGGATCGAGGAGTCGTTGAGACACAGGATCGTTGCCAAGCACCAGGTTGGGCAGTCATGCGCTCTTGTCTCGAAAAGAAGAATATTCCACCTACTTCAAGTCTACGTTGGCTGTGTATTCGAAGAAAGCTACGGCCGTCGACATCCTTGATTTGTTTTTTTTTTTCATATTTAGCAGAAACAAAAAGATCTGTAGGTGCGTTTGAATACGTGATCTTCCTTGTATTCGACTTCTGTACGCTTCCTCCCTTCAACGAATGCTTGATCGGTTCTCTTAAAACGTATCTAGTGCGATTTCTCATTCCACGTTTTTCCGAACCCTCTTCCCGTACAAAAATCTCACCGGTGATTCACCGGTGAATCAACGTTGATTCAACGTTGAATCAACGTTGATTACCGGTGAATCAACGTTGATTCACTGGTGAATCAACAGTGGGTGTTGAAACTCGATGAAGCCACGACAGTGCTGAAACCTGAGTGCTGCATAGAGCTAACGTTAAAAGGTCCCAAATGGAGAAGAAATAGGAATCTTGAATCATGCAGGTTCTTGCAGTCTTTTTATACGGATTAATTCTTTATCCCTTTTAAGTGATGTGATTTTTTTTGCACGGACAAGAGAAGG
>CAJPEV010003603.1:0-29344 GCA_905338385.1 Darwinula stevensoni | reverse complement strand
TTGTTCCTATCGCATAGAGATATGTTTCAGGAATCAAATGACACCAAGACTGCTTACTTTCTCCCAGGTGATAGAGAACGCGGGGTTTCAATGCCCGATTTGCATGAAATCTTGAATCCTCGCGCGCAGCTCTTCTATCTTGGATCTCCCTCCCGACTCACTCTCCCATGGTCCTTCGCCTGCTCCGGAACCCTGTCGTATGCACGCACTTCCCCTTCGCCTTTTTTTCCCCTCTCTTCCCCAGTCTCACTGGCTCCTGGCGCTGACCCTTCCTCAGTCGAAAAAAGAGGCGCCGCACTTCCTACACTAAGGAGCATTAAGGATTTCTGTGACTTGTGTATTTTCGGTATCAATCCTTGTGCAAGTAGTACACAATCTAAGGTTCCAAGGGTAACGATTTTCATGAGATTACTGCTTTTCCTGATTATGATTAATCGAATATGTGATGTTGCAAAAGGGCTAACAGGTCAAAAGGGTGATGTGATGTCAACTTAGGTCCCCCCCTCTCCTTGAAATGAAACGCATCCCGCTGACTAGAATGGACTTCGAGCTCCAAAACTTGTCAGAAAAAATTGTTTCATGAGACGAGCCATTTTAGAGATGCTTGAGAGAGACGGAACGTTGCCTGACCTCCCGGGAGAGGTGAGATTGAAGATGATTCTATTTGGGGGAGTATTAAACTAAAATGAAGGCGTACAGCTTCAACATTTATACCACCGATTAGGGTGGAATCTTGACTACAAATAACTCCACTTTTGGTCCCCAACCCCATTCCCAGGAGAAACTTACCAAATGCACTCTTTGGTTCTGGTCCCCCTTTCATCTGCATCTTCAAGTTTCGTATATGGGAAATGTTTTGAAATTTCGAAGGAAATGTTCAATGAAGTTTTCTTAGCTTCTCCATACTCCATTGGAATCGTTAGAGATTTGCCATCGTGACAAGGAGAGTGCGACTATCTTTGCCTGCGACGAAATAGCGCGACGACCTAAATTGCATGCGACGTTTTGTGCGCGACGAACTGTCCGCAACCATTTTGGCTGCGACGAAAACGCCTGTAACTACTCCTTTCACATTCAGTACATGAGGTACTAAATGCTCAATCCATTTTTTCGCCGAGCACTAGAAAGTCTTCACGAGAGGAATGGACTTCGCTCTGAGTTGATCGCTGTTTTCATCGCCAAAAATTGGGAGAGAAAATTTTTTTCTGAAAATGAAAATAAAGAAGACCGCATGTAACAAAAACAAAAGATAATAAAATTACCTGAAAAATTAAGATTTCGAAAAGTCAGACCTTAAAACTTGTCAAAGGTCAACTGACAAGGGGTTGGGGGAGGGAGGGAGGGAGAAAGGGGGTGTTACAAATGCAGGTACGTTTCCACGGCTGCCCCTATTTTAAAAACTTTTTCGGAGGAAGTGGTAGTCGTCGACCAATACGTACTGGAAAAAATGCAATAGAAATTGCCGCCAGAGAAAAAGAAGTCTAACTTCTTTTCCGATTTTTCGTCGGGGAGTGAAACCGGAAGAATGACGGTCTCGCAATATTCTTTGCTTATTGGTTGGGAGGAAAGGGATGAAACCGGGTGAGTTACCATCCCTATTCATTAGAGATGTTGGATGCCTCGCGTGTGGAAATTTTCAAGTGTGATCTGTGAACGCCGAGTTCTTTCAAGTGGAGGGCGGATTGGAAAGAGATGGATTGGGAAGAAGGCGGCGAGCATGAAAAAAAAGTTTTAAAAGAAAATAGCGCGACAGAGGTGTGCTAGCGTCTCGCTTCTCCCATGCATGGGAGGGCAAGTCTAGACAGGAAAGAAGGATCACGCATTGTACAATATGCTGTCAGGCACAACTGGGACGAATCCCATCATTCAGCAACCGATTCACCTAGAAAGGCAATTTGGGTGTCATCTGAATCGTGGGTCATTCCACCATAACATAGTCTCGGAGGAAAGCACCTCGTGGTCGTTGGCAGGAAGAAGGAATGCAGGAGAAACGCAGTCGATCGTTGCATGATTCTTCGATATGGCCTCAGTCAAATCGTTCTTGGTCTGAGGATAATAAACACATTCGCGCAGAGCCATTTTTCATAGTCGTCTCGAAGGATCTGTGTGAAGAATTCAAAATGTATTAATCTCGTTCTGAAGATCTCTGCCCAGGGCTGGAACTAATTCCGAATTCGGATGATGTCCTTTTTTCATATCTTGGTGATGCAAAAGATCTTGAAATATGCTACCTTTCTTTGGGAGATATTGAGGGCAAGAAGTATTGAAAGCCCTTCTGTCTATGAATTTGTACGCATTTTTTATCATTTGAGCTCTCTGCACGTTGCTTTGGAAAATTTGGATTCCTAATGAAGTGTCATGACCCCGTTTCATTCATGTCAAGCGTGTGACATTTTTGCTTCCTATCTGCATTTTATTGCCTCAAAAATTAGCAACCGTGGCGGGAGACATTCATCCGCACCCGTTTTCGGAACATCCGCATCGAATTAGAATTGCCTTCTAGAGAGGGAAGACACGGTGGGGGAGAGAGCGGCTACGCGCCAGGACTCCCAGGAGGGGGGAATTGAAAGCAGAGCCTTTGATAATAATTAAAAAAAAGAAAAGAAAAAAGAAAAAGAGAGATGCGTCCAAGGGACGAGAAAAAAATCAATACAGGGTGCCTCAAAAAATGGGCACTCTTTCCAACTCGCATTTTAGGCGTGATGCTTTAAAGGATATTTTTTCTGGTTGCATATAATGGAAAGGAGAAACACATAGCTACAAAATGCTTTTTTTTCAGAAGGCCGATTTTTCGTAACCGAAATTCAATCAAATTTTCTTAAGCCATCCTTTAATATATATCAAATCTGAAAATAAGCATTTTGCAGCTGTGTCTTTCTTCTTTCCATTATATGCAACTATGATAGAATAAATATTCATGAAAGCATCACACCAATAATGCGAGTTGAAAAGAGTGTCCTTTTTTTTGGCCACCCTGTAGAAATAGGCGCCAGTTGAAGTCGCGTCGATCTCCTGCTTCTCCTGCTACTCACTTGTACACAGACACACACAATCACCCGCACGCACAAGTGGATGTGAGTCGGGAGGGAGGTCCAAGAAAGAAGAGCTGCGCGCGAGGATTCAAGATTTCATGCAAATCGGGAATTAAAACCCCGCGTTCCCTCTATCACCTGGGAGAAAGTAAGCAATCTTGGTGTCATTTGATTCCTGAAACATATCTCTATGCAGTAAGAAGAAAAAATCCGGTATTTGCAACCGATGAACCGAGGAAATCGACCCGGTAGGACAGAAATGGTCTCAATTTGAAAATGGGTCACAGCAAAAAACGATAGACTCCGAGGATAGCAAACGGATTCCCATGAAAATCCGCACGAAGCTTCTTGAGAGACTTCTTAAGAGATCTATCAGAGGAATTTTTGCATTTCGGCTTCGTTTTCGAGCGATGTCCGTCAACCTCGAGTGATTTCCAAAAAAGTGGCATTTTCGCGTGGATCGTCGAACTTTGAGAGCGAACGGTTGGAGAAAACTATGCTCAACTCCGCCGAAAGATGGATCCGGATAGCCTCCAAAAAGTGCAGCATGCTTTTGTCGATAGAAAATTTCTGCGAGGAATGAGAGCGAAAAAACCGAATCCGGAAACGGAAATTTTCTCAGTTATGGCGCCATGGCGTCTCGATAACGACAGTTACATGCATGTATTTATTTTTTCCATTTAGCGCGATATCTTCCAAGGAGAATGGCATGAATTTGACGTTTCTGCGACCAATGGTTGGGGAGATACACATTTTCAAAGAGATGCATGTAAATTGTGACCTTTCACCTCAAATCATGGCCCCGGGCGTGACCGCAGAGAGTCAGCAATCGGCTCCAAGGCCCTTTCTTGAGGTCCCTTACAACAATTGTAAAGCGGAATTTCGATCCAGGGGGGTTGATTTTCATCTTCCCATAGTGCCTTAACTGCCCATTCGGCACAACAACGTTGTATCAACATTGAGAATTTGCGTTGGGGAGATACACATTTTCAAAGAGATGCATGTAAATTGTGACCTTTGACCTCAAATCATGGCCCCGGGCGTGACCGCAGAGAGTCAGCAATCGGCTCCAAGGCCCTTTCTTGAGGTCCCTTGCAACAATTATAAAGCGGAATTTCGATCCAGGGGGGTCGATTTTCATCTTCCCATAGTACCTTAATCGGTGGAGGATGGAAACGATTAGGACAGTTGTGGCTGCATAGATGTCCGAAGGGGTGGATAAGATCAAAGTCCCTTTATGGGGTATCTTGGGAGCTTGAATAATTGAAGAGTGAGGGATTGGAAATTACCAAGGGAAAGACGGCCAGGGGAACAAAAAAATGGTCAAAGGATAGGCGAGAGTTGGGGGCAGCACGACTGAGTAGTAGAGTCATTTGGGAGATCATCGAGTGTGTTAGCGATATAATCTTACCAACTGGCGATTCGACAGCGTATGCCGAAGATGGGATATTCAGCTCTGAACGCTCGTCGTCGTCCTTTGTGCTTTCTGTCGTATATTGTCAGGTATTCCTGTACGTCTTCAAGTGTCCTTCTCATAGGAGAGAGCTAAATCTGCGGCGTACACGTCAAGAGGTGTAAGGCCACTGACCCTATAAATGTAATCAGCAGGGTAGTGGCGTGGGATTCTGTACGCGAACTTAATCGCAGCTCGTTCGATGCGTGCAAGTGTGTCCAAGGTGGAATCGGAGACATTGGCCCAGGCCGCAAATCCGTGCGTTAAAACAGGACGGATGTAAGCCTGATACAGGTGCATGATGACGTGGGGCTCACAACCGTTGACACGCGAGAGCAACTTTAGGCAATTCGAGTTACGAATTGCCCTTTGACGTAGCATCTGCTACCAACGGAGATTTTTGTGGAAAGTGATACCTAGAAATTTGCTGGTGGAAGTAGCGGGGATGAGGTCCCCATTCATCCAAAGCCTAAAGTTGTAGATTTCTCGGGATAGGCATCTAGACACGTAAAGATATGAGGATTTGGAAGGATTCATGGAAATCCTCCAATCCTTATTGTAGGATGAAAGAGCGTCGAGGACAAGTTGGGCGTCCTTTTCTAGCTTGACTTCATTTCTTTTCGTGAGCCATATGGCTATATCATCTGCGTATTGACTGACATGTGCATATGATGGTATGTATCGAGGTAAGTCGTTGACAAACGCAAGAAAACAGCGGTGCCAAGAATGGCCTTGTGGTACTCCAGCTGTAGTAGTGTAAGAATTAGAGATCTGGTTGCTGACTCGAACATGGAATGTGCAACCTGTAAGATCGGATCGTACCCACCTGAGGACTGGAGCCGGGAGGAAGGGTTGATGAGGGAGCTTATAGAGCAGGCCTTGATGTCAAACCTTGTCGAAAGACTTGGTGACGTCGAAAAAGAGGGCTGGAAATGCATTCCTTGGTGTGTGGTGTGTAGTGCTCTATGTGTCAGCCGTATTAGCTGTTTTACGGTTGAGCTTGAAAGCCAGCTTGAGCTGGATTCAGAAGGTGTTTGTCTTCTAGGTATGAAGCTATCCTTGTCGTTAAGATCTTCTCCAGGAGTTTACCTATACAGCTCAAAAGGCTGATAGGTCGAAATGAAGATGGGTCTGAGGGATCCTTTCCTGGTTTCGGAATCATTGTTACGATTGCCGATTTCCAGGAAGGTGGGACATGGGAGAGATATCTGCTGGCATTGTATAGCTTCCATACTCGGTCAATTAGTTTGGCCGAACCGTGCTTCAGGAATGAGAAAAAGAAACGTTATCGATCCCTGGGGCTTTGTTAGTCATAAGTTGAAGACTTAAATTCTATATTCCGATTGCAAAAGACCTGCTTCTCTTTCCTGCTCTGTGACAAGAGGTTTCTCGTGTTCCAATACGTATTCCTTTGCTGCATCCCTCATTTTAAAAAGACGCTTGATGATGGCGTCTGATCTTCCTTATTTTCTCTCATGGCACCAGTTGTTACTGACTTTCCCGCCTCGCGCACACACGTTAAATTACTTTTAGGAGGGGATTCTCTCAGCTTGAGCTCGATGCTTCTATGCTCTGACTCAGAGTCGTCTGGAATCCAACAATCCATCAGACAGAGGCATTAAAGCCAGAAATGTGATGATCACTGCATAACAAATACTTCGGTGACTCATTTCCTTCTTCTGCTTCAATGAAACGAACTAGATTTGCAAGAGAGATGTTTTATTGACAATATTAAGCATGAATCAAATTGTGCGATATATATAGATAAATGTATTCATTTCAAATCATCCAAGTTGGTATATGTTTGCAACGGTAGGGGCTATCGAAGACTCTGCTTTTAATTCTCCCCTCCTTGCACGACTGCTCCTGACGAATGGTGAGAATCCTTGTCTTCGTCAACAATCAGCTCTGAAGATGCATCTGTTGACAAGGAAATAAATCAGTAAAAAGTTTATTCGTTGCCTAGTGAAAAAAAGAGAGAGAATAATTCATCTGATTTGAAGTGACTCGTTGGAGATCGTCTGTTTAGAGCGTCGATCATCTCCCTTCCTTCCTTTTCAGTGTTAACGTCTTCAGGATTGAGAGAATTCTCGTATGGGATATCCACGATGTTGCGTCCTCTAATCAATGCGCAGTTGCTGGAAGATTCACGATGTTCCACATAGGGCTTGTCTTCGTATTCTCAGTTGTGAAGGATTGGACAACAAAAAATATAAGCTGTCTCATCGCGGATCCCAGTGTAATATAGACCCCATTTTGCCATTTCAAAAGTATCTACCAGGGGTGGCCAAATTTCCTGACCTTACGAACCGCATAACAAAATCTTCAATTGGCTGAGAGCCACAAGACGGAAGCCACATTAAACAGACATTCTCGAATGTAGCACTCAAATTTTACGTAAATATTTGCATTTTGTGTGAAATGAGTGGTAAATTTGAGTGAACACACCTCTCATAATCAATGACTTCCTTGGAACCATCATGCAACATTCTAACAATTGAACCATACCAATGATCTAGCTATCCTGCCATTCTTGCAGTCAATTCCAGCTCATTGTTCATAAAATGCCTCTCTTGAATGTCCTTCTTTCAGGTTTGCAAATACGTAACAGACATTTCGAGCCATGCATCTAAAATGAAGTTGATACATGAATCAGATGATTTGCAAATGTGGAAGTAAGCCTTGAAGAAAGGTATTTTAGTGCCAAGAATGAGATGAAGTTGGCCATGCAAGAAAGGCTCGAGAGCAAAAAGATGACTTGCATGATTCCAGCATGAGAATGTTGGATGATTGTTAGGAATGAGTCACTGAACAAAATGTTATTGGATTGAAAATTGACAGTAAAATAAGACCTGTGTTTGGGTGTGAGGCTTGAATGACTTCATATATGAATATGTGGGAGCAGGAGAAATGGGCTACTAAAATTAAAGAGTTGGAACTATATTTTACTCTAGAACAGGGGTCGGGAACCTATGGCTCATGAGCTAAATTCAGCTCGTGAACCAAAAAGTTCGGCTCATTCTTTGTTATGGCTGAAAATCATGGTTGTTCCTAATTTTTTCATGTATCATAGAATAAATATGTCTGTTGCCAACTTGAGGAAAAAATTATGTTTTCTGAAAATCTTTCGCTCACAAGCACCTAGCTCTATCTTAATATGGCTCACATGGCAAAAAAGGTTCCTGAGCCCTGCTCTAGAACATTACTTCTCCAATCTCATTCAAGAACACCTATTTAATTCAAATTAAAGTTTCTTTTGCTGGATGAATTGGTCTAATTTTAATTGTAAACATGTTTTGATCATTCTTGAAGAGGTTTCTTCAAGAGATCCACACCTCACCACCACAAGGGGATTCCTAGAGAGCTTGCTACAAAGTTATGGAAGGCAAACATCTCTCTAAGTATATTGGGCAGACTGTAACATGGAACACAAAATACGCTGAGGATAATATTTAATAAAATGCAAAATTAAGGTAGCCTCTCATCAAAGCAAGCATGGATTCCCTTCTATGAAAGATCAGATATTATTTTTAAAATCCTCATATATTTGCATCTAATATGAACTTCAGAACCTATACTATGTATATGAACATTTATATATTGGAAATAAAAAATTCATTGGAGCAAGAATTCTCAACTCTGCATGTCCAACAAAATGTCATTTATTAGTTATTAATCAGGGATTCAAGCTGCCTGCGTATCTGCATCCATGCCCAATCATTGAATCTCAACAATAATAGTGATGCTTCCCATACTAGTCAAAAAGCCAAACTGCTGTCCTTAGCATTGCCCTCTGCTCGTTGTAACTTAAGGAGCATTAAGCTAACTACGATATTATTTTGTTCACTTGTTACTTATTTTCCAAACCTTCCAGGCCATGGTAAGTAAATAAGTTCATGAAATAAATGACATGTCCCAAATAAAGAATGAAGAAATGGCGAAGGTATGCTTTTGATCCACAATGGGTATGAGCTAGGCAATATGGAACCCCTTTCACTATATTACACCGTTTTCGGATTGAATTGGTACCCCCCCCTAGGAGCGCTTCCTTCAAGTACAGGCAGGACACCTTGTGGATGGAAGGTGAAGTATTAATAGAATCATCCAACAACCATGTGGAGCATCAGGCTTGACATCTTGAGGATTGTCTGGAAAGCTTGTGTTTTCACCGTTCTCCACAGTAGGGGGGTACCAATTCAATCCGAAAACAGTGTACTTCATATGCTATATTTGGACTGCATCTACAGCTTCAGGATCTCATTCACTCTAATAAATAATGAAATGGGAGCTTAGCACTAAACCTTGGAATAAATCATTAGGGTGAATGTTCCAGGCAATAATTTAAAAAATCCCACCTACATGATAAGCCAATAAATGACCAAGTCAGGTGATCTTCGGTGTTTAAACCCTCCTAGATGGGGTGAGTATATGCTTATAGGCACAAATCCATTCAACTTTCAGTCACCAGTGTACTACCAACACCATAGCTGTAAAATGTACATGTCTCTACATATTCCTGTTGCATGACATAAATAAATGTTTCTAGAAATTTCATATTAAGATTCCCAACTACATCACGTTATAAAACATTGATGTTACATTCTAGCATTTCATAGCAAAATGCAGTATTCCTTCGTCTTGTGCACACCTAGTTTGCACAACCTAGTTTTGTACCGTGCACACCAATCGTGTACATTGCTAGAGGTGATTAAAGTATGTTGTGGGCGTCGTAGGTGTGCATACTACAACCTACGACCGTTACTTTAGGAGTGCTGTTCTACCAGACTCCCACGGCGGAGCGCGCTGCCCGACGTAATGGTGAGCAGGTACATTTAGACACGCCGAATCTTAGCTCTCTGGAGGGCTTCCTTTGAGGAAGTTTGGAGGAAGGGACTGTGTATTGCCGTGACTCCCGTCCAGGTATGAGAAATGAATATATGAATATACGAGCAGTGATGTGAAATATGACATGTATTCATGTACCAAACATGTCCCTCCATTCCTACCTCCTCCTCCTCCATTACCCAACACCGTGTGACCGTTTCGGGAACTTTTGTATCGTTGCATATTCTGCACCTCACGATGGGATAGCGTCTACCCTGCCTGCCAGCTCTTGTAGTATTGTACAGGGAGCCTGCATGTCATGCACATGCATGAATAGGCAACACACACCGAGCACGATATGGTACTATTACTATAATAAGTCCAGAGTAAATATGTTAGACAATACATAAGAACGTACCATTGCAACCAGCGTAGGTGCAATGGGTTGGCTGACCGCTGCAATCCGGCAGAAGCCCCATTCCGGTCGCATACTGGACGGCGGAAGCATCATCCCGAAGGTGATACGATAGAGTTGCCATGTCAGGATCACGGACTGCCATTCTTCGGTGATTATGAAAATCCCACTTATGACGCTGCATGAACATGCTTAAGCTTATATAGGCAGGCGTCACGTATCATCTTCCCATCTCGGATGAGATGAAGGTGATAGTGAGGGGGGGAAGGAATGATAGGGGTGAGGGGAATGCCACCCTAAACAAAAACCGGTAAACTCCTTCCGGCTCAGGGACCGGTTCCAATAACGTCAATCAGTCGTTGGAACAGACTTCCCGGCTATTGAACGTCTTGTGAACACCATGTACACCCTGTGTACACCCATCCTTAACATGAGTAACAAAGAGAAGGTCCTGACAGAATATGACAGACTTCTGTCATGGGCCTAGATCTAATAGATAAGGTGTGGATATAAGTTAAAGCCAATAATGGATTAGATTAGTATGCAGGAAAAAAATAGACTAAAAAAAAGATATCAATAAATCATTCCAACGATGGAACCTTTTCCAAATGTAAAGTGGAAGCTTATAATACCAGTAGGGAAAACAGAAATCAAGCTTACTATCTGCTCATCATATCAACTGTCATGTCAAAATTCCAAAGATTGTTGCACTTATACTGAATTCTGCTTAGGAAGTGCCTTCCAATAATGATTTAATTGGCAACTACAGGAATGGAGACAGCCCATTCAAATTCTAAAATCAGGAAACGAAATAGGGAAACCAAGGATCTTAACTTCCCAAGCTGCATTCCAAATTAGGAAGATGGGGTGACAATGTAGTGCACTGGAGAGAAAAAATATATGCAAGAACCTACATGGCATGGCTGCAAAATGCCAGAGATATACACCTAGTACTTTATATATTCTGAACACAAACTGCCAACCACCAGCAGTCATGAAGTCAGCTTCACTGAATTCACATCTATTCTCCACTTGAAAGTCCTGGGCCGATGATGAAGGAATAAGGAAAGTTGGAAGTAAGTGACACAATACCTTCCATCTACCTTTCACTCACGCATCACATAAGTTCTCATTCCTCTCTCCTGTCTCCTCTCCACAACCCATGATTCCCAGATGATTAGCACTCAAAGGAAATATGAAATTCGCTAAACTCCGACTCTAATCACTCAGAACTGGTCGCTCATATGGGCCTAAACAACAGCTTCATAATTCCCTGACATAACTGTGGCTTTTGTCTTTCAGGAAGTTCTTCCCACTTCCCCTAATGTTGGTCCTAATCTAACAGTCAGCACAATCACCTAAATATACTTAAGGATTGGACATATGAAACAACAAAGGCCAGAAAGGAGTTAAAGTCTAGTCTAGTTTATGCCTCACTAAAACCTAATGCTGATATGCCAAGTAAGGCCAAGCATTTACAGCTGGTTGAGAGTTAATTTTTCATTTACATGGGACTTCATAATGTACAAATTTAAATCCAGGGCTGAACTTCAAATCCTCCCAAACATTTGACTATGCGCATGGATTATGGTTGAGCGCATACCCCCTGATTAAAGGGATACTATGTATCCCTGTGTAAAATTTGACCATCATAAGACCAGTTGACTCAGACCTTGAACTGATTAAAAAAATACCCACTCATGCATTATGTAAAATAATAGCACTGCTTCTCCAATGTCTTGTGAACTTCTTAAACTCTTAATTTTTAAGAGTCCTTCCATTTCTTTTACCACGGCGTCACCCTACCACACCTTCTTTATGGGATTTACTAACTTTTGGTGTAAGCCTAAACGGCGGATTGTCCTCCAATCGGGTCTAGGCCTAGCTTTACTCGTTCAAGTGAAATTCAATCCTCGACTTAGTGTCATTTAGGCCTTTAAGGATGTAAACATAGGCTTTGAGTTGAGGACGTGTAACATTAAGGTTAGACCAATTTAAGGCCTGTTTCGCGTTTCATAAACCGTTAAAGTGGTGGGGATGTAGAACATTAGGCCTATCTAGAGTTAATCGAATGAACTCGACTAGTTCTGAAGAGTGAATGGCTCCAGAAAGCATGACATACAAGCCGGGCGCCATCATGTTTATCCAGGGATGAATCCAGGGATTCAACATCTCCATATCCCACTACGTCGATCGGTTACTGCTTGCCACCTTTTCATATCAGCTCATCTCATAAGTTCAAGCAAATATGTTTCATACATTAAAAAGGAAAAGATCCAGACAATGAGACCTGGGATTCGTGAGTAAGAAATCATGAGTCTGAGATAACTCTGGCGTGATATCCGGCAACACCAGGAACGGGTCTGGAGTCATCACCCTCAGTCTCAATGAATGACAGCTACTTTTATTTTCTATGGCGAAATGGTGCACCACAAACGACCAAAAATTTATTTTTCGTTAGTTACAGGTCAGCCCCTTTTATTTTTATTGGTCGCTTTCTTTCGGAAACTCCCCAGAAGTGGCTACCCAAGGGGGGGGGGGGGGAAATCCCGGAATGAATTTCACGAATTCAATAAGTGAAATTTGCTCTACACAACCTCATAGAGATGGAGTTTCAAATTTCCTGGAGCGATTCTTTGTTGAGAGAGCAAAGCCCGCATTTCGGAGTTTATTCTCAGAGGAATACAAGGAGGTTGACATTTTTAACGAAAAGTGGTTGAAGAAATGCAATTGGCGCAACCGCGCCTGTTGATACCTATAACAGATTCCAATTCCCAAAAAGACACCTCCCATTTCTTATCCCGCGTTATTAATTGCTATTAGGAATTGAGACCTCTCCCCCCTTCCACTATTCAATTAATTTGCCTCCTGAGGTAGGGAAGCGGAGCTTCTCCTACATTTATTGGCTGAAGCGTTTGCGATAGACTCTGAATTGGAAATAAGCACAACATGGTGTCATCATTTTCCAAACTGCTGCAGCGGTGCTAGCGCCACTCTCCTGGTAAAATCACAAGAGCAAGTTAATTAGGTGCTCTTTGCATGGTAAGCAAACCATGCTTGGTACCCACTTAGAATGAGTCTGAAATGGTACTTCCACCAAGAGGTTAGTAAGGTTACCAATTTGAACTTTCATCAGGTGAATCTCGCGAATCCGTGAGGAAAGGAATTTTTACCATGTCAATGGTAATATGACCACCCCTGAATGATGACTCTACCACGCAGCATTTCAGAAGACAATAATATTACCTAATTGGAGAGAAAAATTAACAGCACGTATGCTTACTTTACTGAGATGTCTTGGTAGCCAGACCGACTTGTGTTGTGTGTATCGTAGCTCTAACCTGTCGCGAATCAGTGCGACGCGCTCACTGACGTTGTTCCATTCATGAACGCTGTCCGACAGTTGGGGATTTATGAGTATCTCCACTCCCACCTGAACAAACATGGTTGAGTCGACTCCACTCCAGTAGAAGGTCCATCCATGGTCTAGAGTTATGAAAGCGGTGCCTTTCCACTTGGTTGAGGTCAGGCCAATTATATTTAGTCGTCTCCTCCTGGCGTTCTCCACGAGTTCCGGCTCATCCTAACACAAACACTGCAGGCAGAAACTTAATTCATATTCTAGTACAGGGGTACCATATGCATGAGTAATCACTCTTATTCTGATAATATTGAATAACATCTTTAAATATCAATGGTCGCTGTAGCGCCTATTACCTTTCTTTAACCCCTTCCCGAAGCAAATTCAGCCTCCTATTCCGCTCTGAGAGCATCAACAGGAACGAAATTTAGCATACTTCTTCTTCCCTCAACACAAAATGGCTCTAGAAAATTTGAAGCTCCATCCCCCCGGGGTTGTGGATGACACTGATTCTCGCTTTTGGAAAATGTGAAATTTATTCTGGTTTCTTTTTCTCCCACCCCTAGATAGTCCACTCCTGGGAGGTTTTCAGAAGAAAGGGAGCAACTATAACAAATATATTGACCCATAGATGGCGAAAAGTGCCCCTTTTGGTGCTTGCGATGCACCATTTTGCCATGAAAAGTGAACTATTCTGTCGTTCAATTAGGCTTAGCTTGCTAGCTCCGGTACCGTCCCCCTATGTTGCCGGATGTCGTGCCGAAATTATCCCCAATTCAAGACTACTTCAACTTTCGCATTATTTGTTTCGCACTCATGCAAACAATCATGCCATCTAAGGACTACACCATTGACTAACAAGCAACTCATTTGATAATAACAGACCTCTGCACGAACCCGTCTGCCAGACGGTTAGGTACGGGCTGGACACTTTACTGAGGCCGTCTAAGAGACGGTTAAGTACGTGAATGGGTTCACTATTGCCTGCAAATATGGATATGATGGAATGAAAATAGAACACATTGTGATTTAAAAGTAGCTTCACAAATTCCAATGCTTATAACTTCATGTGGTTTCGTCCCAGTGCAACGAAAGTCGTCTGGAAACAAATAATTTGACTTGAAGCTGTATTACCTGCATTCACCTCAACTCTATGCGACTACCAGAAGTGACGTAGCCGATATCCCGACCATACTTAATCTCATTTAATACCCGCTTTAGTATGTCCGGTGTAACTCTGCAAAGGTCGCAGTGATCCTTTTACGATTTGAGTGAAATCTAAGAATCTAAGTATCACTTTCCACTATAGCACTATAGCTACTGAGCCGCACTGCCTGATTGCCGCTGAGAACGTCTGACAGTAAGAGAAAATGCAGGAAGCTCACCGCTCAAGGTCATTCCACCACTGCAGCCTCGATAGTTCACTTTTCGCAAGAGGTTTGGAAAAGCGATCGTTCAAAGTTGTCCTCTTATATTTTGTGCACCAATGTGGTACCGTTTTAAAGGCAAAGAAATACCCTTTTTCATGAGAGCATCGGAGTTCCAAAATGCAGCACCATTCTTGAAATAAAACCTGAGAGAAATCGGTGTGGTTTTATTGGTCAACCTTATCTATTTTGAATTAACAAGTGTATTTGTTCGTAGGGAAATGAACTCAGTGGCGCCTTCGGCGATCCATTATCCAGGATAGTAATTGATTATTTAATTTATTTTCGAAGTGGCATAAACTCATGACTAGTACCTCGTAGGTCTCATTCGAAATATGCGGCATGAGGGGACGTGACCGATATTTTTTAAACATTGAAATCATAAATCCGATGATTTCTTGAATGCCTAACTTCACCTCTCTTCGTGTCCCTTTAATGTCAGAGTGGAAAATAAATCATGAAGTACAGTCTTGAGAGGATCTATTTCAAAGGTTTTTTTTTTTCTAACTCACCATCCCGAGAGGTACCTATGCGTCAGATTTATAACTTCTTTGCAACATTGTTAGAATTAGCGTCAGGCAGTCAGTCGCGATCGTCTATATATATTACATGCAATAGCTTTAACAAATTGCATGTTTCCCTATTTTCAGAGATTTTCTCCGCAAGGTTCTGCACACCATCTCAAGCATGCATCCTGGTGAAACCGGATCATCGGAAGGAAGTATGCTGCCGTGAGTGACCTTGCCCTAATATCGATCCGAATATATAATGGGCTGTGCATGAATAACATTATCAGCTCAAATTTCCAAACTTCAAAGTTTCAACTTCTAATGTTTTCATTTGAAGAAAGACTTCATACCGCTTGGGCGTTCTTGCTCCTAGAAATAACTCAAGCCATATATTTCACTCTGGAAACCTTTTGAGATTAATTCATATTGAGGATGCATGAGCAAGTGTAAGTACAAGTGAAAATCAAATTTTATTCCTGATTTGGGCTGTCTAGTGACGCATCAGACCCTGGAGCACCTCTCAATGCACACTGGCCAAATTTGCTAGAAAGCTTGGACGTTGAGAAAATTGCACCAATACTCATCGCAAAGAAAATACTTGATGTGGAGTGGAAAGATCATGTGAAAGGACAAAAAACGAGACGTGATGAAAGGCAGGCTATTCTAGAATTTGTTCGGATGAAAGGCCCAATTGGGTTTCAGATCTTCAAGGACGCTCTATATGTAATCCACCAAACTCATCTGATTGGCCTTTCCAATCGTCCATCACCACATGTGGCTGATGGTGAGTAACCCATTAAAATGATTGTGTGCCTGTACTTACTTACTTCTTGTATGAAGCCTTTCTTGAAGGAATGAAAATTCGAAATAGTTCTTAGCTACTATGGGGGACTACCTCATCCCAAAGTTATTTTTTTTAATAATTTCATTATCATGGTAAAGGGAAAGAGTACGTTTTTCAAGACGGTTTACAATTAGCTCTTATGGGAATGAAATCAAATGGCTGCTTGGCAACATAGAACTTACTTTTTTCACATCTGCTACCTTAAAACCTTGAAATGCAGCCTCATGAGCGCGAATTCATTATTCATGAGCTTGTCAGACTATTGATTAATTGTTTATATGATAGCTAGAGTGATTATGATAACGGCAATAATTTTGGTATTTCCACAGGTTGTAGTGGGGAAGACAATGGAGGTAATGAAGTAAAATTAACTCTGGAAGACTTTGGGAATAGTGGCGATCGCCAAAGAAAGAAGAAAAGTTGGAGTAGGAAAAAAAGTTCGAGAACTGACAATGAGAGTGCAGGTAATTGTGTTCCCCACTAGTGATTATGTTTGTTAAGAGGGCTAACGAAAGCCCTCTGGTCGCGCTTTCGGTACGAACTACGAAATCAGACAATCACCGTTGCGTTCAAAGCATACAGTCACGGTGCCCATGTCTACAAATCGATTCCAATTCTTTGGACCAAATGTGTATTTCATTAGGACATTTCTAATAATGAAAAACCTCTGCAGGCTTACCTTTCTGTATCAATATGCTTCGCTAGGAGAAAACTTCCCTTTAGAAATACTCCGCTTCCCTTTTCCCTAAAATATATGCCCTGTGGAAAATAACTTAAAATTATGACCGGCCTTAGGCATGTGCCGCATGTGCCCCCGCACAGAGCGCAAATTCAACAGTGGCGCCAAAACGTGCCTGAATGTATTGTAACGTGCGCAGTTACTGGCGTGGCCGGTAGTACTACTCGTACATTGCTGTGCTTCAATCGCTACCCGCAAACTACCTTAAACGTCTCAAAACTAGTAATTTTAAAATGAAAAAGTATATGAGAACTATGAAAAAAAATATATGTCCGCTTGGGAAGGTTCGTGGTGGTCGGACGGAATCAGAAGCCTTTTGGCAAGGATTCCAAAAGACTGGGTTTCACACAGATTTTGTTTAAAAGAAAATGTTGGCCATAGGAAGTCACTTCATGGACTTGGGCCTTTAGAGTAAAGGTACCAGTTAGTGAACAAGTTCAGGAAATTTATATTGGAAATTGTACTACGGTAGTTGGGGCCACTGGAGAACGGCATATTTGATTTAAATTGAGACCAGGTGTCATAGTTATGAAACCATATTATAAAACTGAGTATTGATTGCATACTTTTGCAAAAAAAGTAAGTTTTTTAAAGACTATGTGGGGATTTTCACTCTGTTCCTATTTGTGGACTATCTGGTTCCAGTACGTTGCGGACCACGTTTGTGGACGACACTAGTTTTTTTTTAATCATGAACATCGATAGGTCGCATAAAAATCCATAACCATGGAATCTGGCAGCTATTTTATTAATAGTCACTGAGATGAAAATGAAAGAAAAATCACTCATTATTCACCCATTTTTTGGCAAGCAGTTACATCTGCGCCCATTTTGGCAAAGCCCAACTTAGTACAGTTGAAAACCTGGTACTTGTTCTCCGATGAGCCTATGAGACCTTGTTAACTAAAAAAAAATTAGTCGTTATTCCAGACTAAAAGTCCCCCAGACTAAAAGTCAGCAAAACCACTTCCTTTCTGATGATATCGGGCCTCCCCTTTGAAATATCACGCCTCCATTTCTTGACTAATTTAAAATTTCTTTCTTCTAGTAAGTTATTAATGCAGTCGAACTTGCCTATAACGACCTCGTTTATGACGAAACCTCGGTTACAACGACAAAAAGCGCCAGGTCACGCCATAGAGCCCATAAAGTTCGGTTATAGCGAACTCGGATAAAGTGAGAACCTCGGTTATAACGAAGTCCTTTCAAGGTCGCACTGACGAAATCGACAACGTTGACACCCCTAATTCGTCATTCTTAACTGGGATTTCCATCATCGGAAATATTAGCGTTGGCAAGCAGTAATCTTTCCTGGAATCGGCATTCCTTGAGAGTCACGTGGGTGTGACTGGAAGATGTTGAGGGAGGGATAACACCCAGTAACTAAAAACATCATTTTATCTTAAGCCTCCATTTCCATTTCTCGTTGGCAACATGGCCAGTGGAAAGCGAATGAGTAAAGCCTTGACGATTGAAAGAATAGTGTGCGTGATTAGATAAATAGACAGTGGTCGAAGTAAAGATAACGTCGCTCGTAAACATGGACCTACTCACATGTTTCCACAATTTACGAAAATCGTGACAGCTTCATCCTTGCTTACGAGAACATGTCACAAAACAAGAAAATTCGTAGATCTATCGAGATTACGTCCATGAGGCCTTGTTAAATATGAAATTGTTAAAGGTCCAAAGAATTGCGAATATCACGATTTGTGGGTCAATCCTGAAACTGAAACTAGTGCGGCATGGCCGATGTATGAGCCAATGAGTTGTAACGTTTTGTAGCATCCATTTTGAAAATAATAAAACGGAATGTCAATGAAGTAAACCTCGGTTATAACGACGATTTTTCGCTGGCCTCTTCAATGATGTTATAACCGAATTCAACTATATTTCCTATTTGTTACTGAATTATCAAGAAACTTCTTTGCCAACTGAGGTAGTTCTTAACTTATCAGGTTTCATTTCGGATTCGTAAGTTCAATTTTAGGAATTGGAAGACAAGGACAATTCAAAATTATTTTCGCTGTTTTTGGGTGCATATTCAATTGGTGAACGTATGCCGGAAAAAATTACCTAGCTTAGGACTAAATTTGGAAGACATTACGGAAAAATGCAGGCCAGTTTCAACTTTGTGGTATTCTGTGTTCAGTCAAAGGCCACAGCTTTTATCCGTCATCGTTCATATCCGTCGGAATGAGAGAAAATGTATTGTTTATTTGTCATTTGATCAGTAACCATATTGGTCCATATCCGCTATTTCTTGTATTTCAGACAAGCACGTCAATTCATCAGCAACTCCGGCTTTGAGTCACGCAATTTTACAGAAATTATGTTGACGTTTGGGTCGGCATTGACAATCGTGTTACGCATTCCAACCAGGGGTCATTGTCCAACGTCCCAGACCGGGCTTCACAGCCAATTAACCGAATTCCCAGGCCGTGCTCTCTTTCACAGCACCTGTCCAACGTCTGAGACGTTGGACAGGTGCTGTGAAAACGTATGTTTTCCAGACGTCCTGTTTCCCGTCTGTCTTTCATAACACGAAGGATTTTTTATTCCTGGGCAAGGTTTTCAGAAATAGCAACTCGAATGGTTGGATTGAGAGTGGGAGTTAGTTTCTTTCCCTTCGATATTAAAAAATGACACGCAGAGAAACTCCATTCTGAACCGCCTTTCCTTTTCTCCTTCACTTGCTTTATTAACATAAGTGCTCTCTGATGACAATATTTCGCGGAACCAAAATCTGCTCCCTGTTATGACGTCATTATTTTCATTTCTAATGGCTATTTCACATATTACGGACGTGTTTCAAGGCACTTCATTTCCCTCCCTGCTTCTGAATCAGTTGTATTTATTTGAAGTCAGATCTGGAATTGTAAGCATAAATAAATATATGTGAACTTGCTGGAGAGAGTTTTTTGAAAGTATGAAACACATGGCTTCAATTACGCATGAACTTGAGACAGATGGGGCTATAAGGGACAGATTTTGGAAAACAGCTATTTATTCCTGCACCCTGGTTCGTGAAATGTTGGTTGGAAACGGGACCAAGGATTTTGGACGGATATCCGAGGACAAGCCCTAGAAATTCGGACAATTGGTCGAGAAACCCATTCTGAGACGTTGGACAAATGCCCGAGGGCATGATCATGTATATGGTCCAATGGTCTTGTACATTGATGCCAGCCCAGTATGGGTAAGTCATCAATGTAGTCTCAGTATATAGAGAGAAATCCATGAAGGCTGCAGTTATGGGATAATATTGTTCAGGTGATGCACTGAAGCACTTTACAGGTTGTTGAATGCTGAGAAGTTGGAAAACCAGGAAAATAATTGAATCGATCTGAAAACGTTTCCTTGGTCCCTGGGCCTACTTTGCGCATATAGAAACATGTTGGAATTATGAGTCTTGGGTTGTGAACACCTTAAGAAACTTCCATTAAGAAAAGTCAATGAAAATATAGGGAATTCAGGGGGCTACATATTAAGCAACACGAAAATATCTACGTTGACTCATGCTAACGGGCATACATAATTTGCATGGTGGCCGATTGGCATGCGCATAACATGGAGCTGTCAACATTTTACATGTCCTACATATATATGTGTATGGCGGAAAATGCGATATCGTCTACAAACAGGCATGCGTCTACGCCTTAACCCTTTACTGAAGTTTAGCTTTCCGAATGTTCGCCCGTCTCGCTGGAGACGTAACGTGAAGAGAAAATACACCCTCCAGAGAAGTTTTCAGCGGAGAACTACTCCGAAAATGGAATATATACCTATCTATGCACCACACAGCCATTTTCGAACTTCCATCGTCTCATGATATTCAGAACATGATTAGAACTTGTTCCTTTCGCTCAAAATTCATTATCGTTTAGATATACATGTATTAGAAAGCAATGGATGTGACTCTCTAATTACCATTCAAATATTATTTTCAATCCCTTGACTTCTTTCATTTACAAAATTGAATTTCGGTTATAGATTACAAGTGAGCTCGCTTACAAATTTACCAAATAATACGGACGTTTGGTTATTAAACCGCTGACCGTGTTCTTGTCCCTCCAATTGGTTATACTTAAATTGTATTACTTGCAAAACTAAACCAATATTGAAGGCAAAAGTTACAGTGATTTTCTATATATCAATCGATATCCATTACTACAGTCAAAATTTCTCAAGTGGAATGTTATTTTCCCATTCTATTTACTAGAAATGGGACCGCTTACACGGGAGGAAAACAATGAAACATCTTCAAAGGCGGTCAACGCAAACGAGAGCAGTGAAGATGCCTCTAACAATCTCCATGAACATACTGAAAATGGAAAAAATTGTCAATGGGCAATATCCGAACTAACAAGTTTGACTAGAGTACAAATTATGTTCATAGTCATAATTACCGCCATTTTATTTTCTTGCGGAATATTCATAGGAAGAATTTCGTTGTGTTCACGGAACGAAGGATCCAAAGACACAGCTAGCTGCCCCAGCAAAGAAGATGATGCAATCAAGTCAGCATCTGAAGGTACAGAATCCTATCCAGTTGACTGGAATGGTGTGCACCCCTCATCTGTGGGTTGGGATGGCAAGGATCCAGAATTGAACACGTCGGAGTTTGGAACAACAGCAGAATCGTCCGAAGAAAACACTAAGACGGAAGGCATACTGGACGAAAAATCGGAGCTGTATTCGAATGCTTCCGAGTCCGATCTTGCAAAGAAACTTGAAATACTTTTGAAAAATTTAACTGACTGCGTCACGACCACATGGGGCTACAGGAGGGAAGCAGAAGGAGAAGCTGAACGAGAAGCATGTTCTGCGGGATATTGGCGGAAGCAGGCGGAGGAGACAAAATATGAAGATGATTTGAAAAGGGCAGAGTCACACGCAGGTTCAGAGAAGGCCTGGATGTCTGCTTCGGAAAAGTGGCTGGCAGCAGGGAAGGCGTGCGAAGCGGCGATATTGAAGGATGCAAAGGATCCGGAGAATGACTATCGAATGACGATCAATTCGAAAGTAAAACTGGCAATGAAATCCTGGAACGAAGCCACCGCTGCAGTCAATGAAGCAAAGGTGAAAAACAAGTTTCAATTAAGGAATTGATTTTTCAATTAGCCACATTTCCACATATGTATACATATTGGTCATCATATTGCGTACTGACGTGCATAATGGCATTGATTTTCTTGGTTTGCTCAAAATATATGGAGACATTCGGTAAATTGGTAAAGCACTCCTCCTGTCCGAGAGGAAATTTTTCCGATCTCAATAATTTATTCCCTAGACCTCCTTAGGCATGGAGACAATTGAAGTACATCAGGATATGCAATTGTCGAGTCCATCGTGTTTCAAGGGAATCTCATAGTGTGAAGCCACATGTCTTGCGTTTTCATGCTATCTGGTTATGCATACCCTTTGATATACTTTTGCAGTTGGATGCTGACAAACAACCTTCTTAAAATATTTATTGGCCATTATGAAGAATCACATTAGAACTCTTCTCAAATTGGGGAAAACGTGGCTCATTGTCCCAAAAACAATATTATGGTGATTCTTAGGGATTCTTAAGTAGAGATTGATGATCATTAATTAATTTATTGCGTTCATGTAGGGTTCCATGCATTGAGAAGGTCTGAAGGGGAAATATTCCATACGGTAAAAATATTTTATCCTAGAGAAACCGCGCATGCCCTGTACCAAAGGGAATGGGTGCCATGTGGCAGAAATTCCCTTCGGTCTGACAAATATGGGCTTGCTCTTGGCTGAAGGGAAGGGGTGCCAAATGGCAGGGATTCCCTTTGGTCCAGCTTCGATCCTGGTTAATTTCAGACAATCTGTCTCCTTCTTTCCAGTACATGAAGTTATATTTCTCCTCAGAATAATTTTACCTTGACGAATAAGAATGAGCGGCAAGAGAGAGATATTTTTTTTCTTCCAGAATTAGCATTCCCAGAAGTTCATGGGTGTACATATGAGGTGTGTCGTACATCAATTACGTGAAATAATATTTTAATTATTTTTTAAAGACATGTAGTCAATACATGGGAAAGCAGAAAAACTTCATTCTTTTGTTGAGCAGTCATAACATAAGAACATAATGAAATACTCAATCCAACAAAAATTGCAAGCATCTTAAATGTAGAAGTGAGCTTACAAATGAATATCAAGGCAAGGCAAATTAAAAATTACACAATTCAATGAGACAAATATACACAGGTCACATTCGCAAATGCACATAGTATTCGCTGGAAATAGGTTCAAAGGCAACAGAAGTACTTGATACTGTCAGCTGAGAAGTGATACAAGCTGTCCACTACCATTCACGTCTTCCAGGAAAGAGATTCTGCATGTTCCAATTCTGCCTCCATGGAACTAAAGTCTGTTGGAGGAAGAAGAGGTTTTGATTATAAATCATTTCTCTAGTTGGCTCCCAGTCTTTCATCGAGATATCCATAATGCATCCCACAGAACTGACCAGCAAGAACCTTTTCGAATGAAATGATGACAGCAGGATTATGTGCATCCATCCAAAACCTGGAGCCATGGATGTGCGTCCTCTCCTGATTTCTCAAAAAGGCCACGTTCCTGGTTTGTAACAATGCATCGCCATGATCATATACCAATACTTGAGCTAAGTGAGGCATGTGGGATTGATAAAAACTGACCAAGAGTCTCCTGCGTCCCGCCCATCTCCTGAAGAATTATACAAGTAGAATCCCTCTTTAGGAGCCTTCTCACTGTGAGGAGCAAGGAGTCCTAACGGTTGGATCAGCAGCACGTTCATAATCGGAATACTTGCTCGGCTAGAGAGGTGTCACTGGATCACCTAAGGAGAAGAGCGCTATGACAGAATATCCTTCTAACCCATAAATGCATGAAACATTTTATAAAAATAATTAAACTTCCATAATTTTTCCATGAGTAAGGCCTCCTGCAAAGCCACTCTTGCATGTCCTAGGATGTCACTGGCCTATGGAAACACAGGAAATACACAAAGGAAGCACTTATTATTCTCGTCATACCTGTTGCTTGATTCTAAGAATCTAAATGCTAAGGCAGTCTCTTGGCAAGCAATGTAATTGACATGCGGTCATTCTTTGATTTACTCTTCCTAAGGAATCTCGAATTACCAAGTTATGTAAAACATACATAGAGTCTGAAGCAAATCTGGACTTAGAGTTTCAATCATATCTTCATTAAAGGCTCCTAATGTGTTGTCCCCCAAACTGTCCACACAGGAATATTTGAAATCATGTTTTAGTGAATTTTAACTGGCACATTCATGTTGAGATTAACATTTAAAAACTTACTCTGTCTCGGGTTCTTGTTCCTGGTCTCTGACCTACTCCTGATCAATGTCCTGGCTGCTTCTCCTTGGATCCAACCCACACTCCAAATTGACCAGCGACAATAATTTCAACTGGGCAGGCAGGTCCTCTTCTCCTGGTTTGTTAACGAAGAATTGGGCATATTAGTACCATCATGTATAATACAGGGAACATTTGCTAATCATTGTGCATAGTGAGACTCACGAATCCAGCGGACGCTGGTTAAGATCCAACCCTGAGAATTTCCAGCAATGGCTTGCAAGAACTCCTTTATGGTCACATCAGAATTACTCAGGGATATACAACGCTTGCTGTCAATGACTGCCAGGGTATGAGTCCTGAGATAAAGCTCACCTAGAATTCAGGAAACGCTTAAGTTATCCACTTTCAGCACAATATTTTGCAGAACGCTTGCATGAATCGCTTCCACAACCAAGACTGTGTTAATCTGAACTTCAAATAATGACTTCCACTAAATTTCCGATAGGGTTACCTTCACTTGCACTCCCGAGAAGAATTGCAGTAACAGTCTTGACGTCCATACTCTTCATCCTCTCTTTTATGTGGCCAGCTTCTGATTCGTTGTCGACTAGAAAAGCAGTTGGTATGTACCTCTCCCCTTGAAGTCTGCGTTGGTGAGCATGGAGTCCCAAAATACATCTTTCAGCTTCTTCTGCAGTCTTTTCATGGTCACAACAGAATTACTCAGGGATATACAACGCTTGCTGCCAATGACTGCCGGGGTATGTGTCCTGGGAAAAAGCTCACCTGGAATTCAGGAAACGTTTAAGTTATCAATTTTCAGCACAAGAATTTGCAGAACGGTTGCATGAATCGCTTCCACAACCAAGACTGTGTTAATCTGAACTTCAAATAATGACTTCCACTAAATTTCCGATGGGGTTACCTTCACTTGCTCTCCCGAGAAGAATTGCAGTAGCAGTCTTGACGTCCAAACTGTTCATGCTCTCTTTCATGTGGCCAGCTTCTGATTCGTTGATTTAGAGCTGCTTCTCATGGATGACTTCTTCCAGTTTCTTTTCCAGGTGTTTGAAGTCGCTCCCACTCTTCACATGTTTGAGGTTTTCTTGTTAATTGGAACAGACCCATGTCATATCACACATTGGAATTGACTCATTACACAAACATGGATTTAATAAAACAAAACCAAAATACTCGTATTATGTGCAATCAGAGCGGAATTAACATCAAGACGGTTGTATGCGACTTGAAAGACCTGATTTAAATAAATTTCAGCACAATACAGCCCAAGGAGTCCTAGTGGTAACCTGTTACTAGACTATTTTTTTTAATCCTTGAAGAAAATGTAATAAAGTTTATTGTGCATTTGTCTAAAGGAATTGCTGGAAAATTTTGCAATTCGAGAATAAATAGGGCATTTTAGCTGTAGTATTGAGTTTTCAAAAAGGGAGAACTTCAAGAAGAAATTGTAACGTGGATAAATATTTCACATCAAATTGGGTCATTTAAAAGAATAAATAAATGAACCTCACCAAGAAGTCGCTTCTTTTGATATGGGGATTCCCAAGCTTCCGCAGACAATATAGCTTTTTAGCAACTCGTCCTGGCTCCTCCTTCTCAATTTCTCTCGCCACCGACAGAAATTCCTTAACAGCTTCTTCTCCCAGGTTGAGCAAATTGTTGAGGACTTGATAAGTCCTACTGCCCTGGAATGATAAATAACTGCTGTCATTGATTTTCTATTGATATATTTCTATTTTACTTGTACTCTTATGAGAAGATGTGATTCAGGAATAGATCAGCAAGAAACCATGGGAAACATGATCACTTCAAGGGCATCGCTATTGACGATGGAGCAAAGAATGATCCAGTGTCTATTGCAAAGCCTTGTAATACAAATATTAACCTTGACGAGGTTCTTAGAGGCGCTTCTAATTATTGCTGAGTTCTCTGCAGCCCTGTGCAGCTCCATGCACTTCTGTATCTGTAAGAAGATAGGACGTGGTCAAATCTCCATATCTCACTTCCTGAAACTTCTAATATTTGGTACATTCGGAGAATAGAGTTTTTAGCATAATGCCAAAAATAGATTGGTCGATGCCGCAAGGGGAGTGCGAAAGGGATAGGGAATTTCTTGTTGCGGTTCAGGAGGCTCTTCTCGTTCAGTACGTAAATGAGCCGACTCGCGAGGAAGCTTTATTGGATTTAATGGTTTTTGCGAGGAATACTTGATACTGTCAGCTGAGAAGTGATACAAGCTGTCCACTACCATTCACGTCTTCCAGGAAAGAGATTCTGCATGTTCCAATTCTGCCTCCATGGAACTAAAGTCTGTTGGAGGAAGAAGAGGTTTGGATTATAAATCATTTCTCTAGTTGGCTCCCAGTCTTTCACCGAGATATCCATAATGCATCCCACAGAACTGACCAGCAAGAAGCTTTTCGAATGAAATGATGACAGCAGGATTATGTGCATCCATCCAAAACCTGGAGCCATAGATGTGCGTCCTCTCCTGATTTCTCAAAAAGGCCACGTTCCTGGTTTGTAAGAATGCATCGTCATGATCATATACCAATACTTCAGCTAAGTGAGGCATGTGGGATTGATAAAAACTGACCAAGAGTCTCCTGCGTCCCGCCCATCTCCTGAAGAATTATACAAGTAGAATCCCTCTTTAGGAGCCTTCTCACTGTGAGGAGCACGGAGTCCTAACGGTAGGATCAGCAGCACGTTCATAATCGGAATACTTGCTCGGCTAGAGAGGTGTCACTGGATCACCTAAGGAGAAGAGCGCTTTGATAGAATATCCTTCTAACCCATAAATGCATGAAAAATTTTATAAAAATAATTAAACTTCCATAAATTTTTCCATGAGTAAGGCCTCCTGCAAAGCCACTCTTGCATGTCCTAGGAGGTCACTGGCCTATAGAAACCACAAGAAATACACAAAGGAATCACTTATTATTCTCGTCATACCTGTTGCTTGATTCTAAGAATCTAAATGCTAAGGCAGTCTCTTGGCAAGCAATGTAATTGGGATGCGGTCATTCTTTGATTTACTCTACTTTCTCGAATTACCAAGTTATGTAAAACATACATAGAGTCTGAAGCAAATCTGGACTTAGAGTTTCAATGATATCTTCATCAAAGGATCCTAATGTGTTGTCCCCCAAACTGTCCACACAGGAATATTAGAAATCATGTTTTAGTGAATTTTAACTGGCACATTCATGTTGAGATTAACATTTAAAAACTTACTCTGTCTCGGGTTCTTGTTCCTGGTCTCTGACCTACTCCTGATCAATGTCCTGGCTGCTTCTCTATGCGGTCATTCTTTGATTTACTCTTCCTAAGGAATCTGGAATTACCAAGTTATGTAAAACATACCTAGAGTCTGAAGCAAATCTGGACTTAGAGTTTCAATCATATCTTCATCAAAGGCTCCTAATGTGTTGTCCCCCAAACTGTCCACACAGGAATATTAGAAATCATGTTTTAGTGAATTTTAACTGGCACATTCATGTTGAGATTAACATTTAAAAACCTACTCTCTCTCGGGTTCTTGTTCCTGGTCTCTGACCTGCTCCTGATCAATGTCCTGGCTGCTTCTCCTTGGATCCAACCCAAACTCCAAATCGACCAGCGACAATAATTTCAACTGGGCAGGCAGATCCTCTTCTCCTGGTTTGTTAACGAAGTATGGGGCATATTAGTACCATCATGTATAATACAGGGAACATTTGCTAATCATTGTGCATAGTGGGACTCACGAATCCAGCGAGCGCTGGTTAAGATCCAACCCTGAGAATTTCCAGCAATGGCTTGCAAGAACTCCTTCATGGTCACAACAGAATTACTCAGGGATATACAACGCTTGCTGCCAATGACTGCCAGGGTATGTGTCCTGGGAAAAAGCTCACCTGGAATTCAGGAAACGTTTAAGTTATCAATTTTCAGCACAAGATTTTGCAGAACGCTTGCAAGAATCGCTTCCACAACCAAGACTGTGTTAATCTGAACTTCAAATAATGACTTCCACTAAATTTATGATGGGGTTACCTTCACTTGCTCTCCCGAGAAGAATTGCAGTATCAGTCTTGACGTCCATACTCTTCATCCTCTCTTTTATGTGGCCAGCTTCTGATTCGTTGTCGACTAGAAAAAGCAGTTGGTATGTACCTCTCCCCTTGAAGTCTGCGTTGGTGAGCATGGAGTCCCAAAAGACATATTTCAGCTTCTTCTGCAGTCCATTAGGAAAAAATCCAGGTATAATCCAAAGTTACCCTTCCTTGAACACGTTCATTTGTCAAGAGGAGGAGATTCTCGCCTGAGCAAAAAAGACTGCTCCAACAAGAGGTTCCTGGAATGAGCCGTCAGGAACTTTCAATGGGTCTCCCACGAGAATCTTTACTTCAGCACCTTCTACTCGATGTGATCAACAGTGACTTCTCCATGAATGCATAAACGAATGTGGGCCTTCCATTCACCACATTTCTCAGGATCCTTCAGGGTCATGAACGGCCGAAAGGCTTCATCTGTGACATGATCACGGTGTGTCGCCATCACCTCCTCCTCACTCACTCCAGCATGTCTTTAAAAGAAATTGGACATAATTGCATGATAGAAAAAGAGTTATAATATATTGATACGCATTTGAACTGCCGAGATAGATACCTGATGAAAGATTGCAGGAGCAGCTTCTTTTGGATGACTTCTTCCAGTTTCTTTTCCAGGTGTTTGAAGTCGTTCCCACTCTTCACATGTTTGAGGTTTTCCTGTTAATTGGAGCAGACCCATGTCATATCACACATTGGAATTGACTCATGTTATCACAAATATGGATTTAATGAAACAAAACCAAAATATTCTGTGCAATAAGAGCGGAATTTACATCAAGACGGTTGTATGCGACTTGGAAGACCTGATTTAAATAAATTTCAGCACAATACAGCCCAAGGAGTCCTAGTGGTAACCTGTTACTAGACAATTTTTTAAAGCCTTGGGAAAATGTAATGAAGTTTATTGTGGATTTGTCTAAAGGAATTGATGGAAAAATTGCAATTCGAGAATAATTGGGGCATTTTAGCTGTAGTATTGAGTTTTCAAAATGGGAGAACTTCAAGAAGAAATTATTGGGGGTACAAATAAGTTTTGAGGTTTTTTTTTGTAATATTGAAGCTTTATTCAGAGAAATTGGTACAATGTATTTTATTCAAAGTATTGTCCATCGTTAGCTACGACTTTTCCCCATCTTTCAGGCAGCATACGGATTCCGCGTTGAAAAAATGTCTTGCCTTTTGAGGCGATCCAAGAATCGACCCAATTTTTGGCTTCTTCGTAAGAAGTGAAGTGCTGCTCGGCCAGGCCATGAGTCATCGACCGGAACAAGTGGTAGTCGGAAGGAGCAATATCTGGTGAATA